>CM042253.1:1810346-1812846 GCA_023566225.1 Romanogobio albipinnatus | reverse complement strand
AAGATACTCTAACACCAGCAGAGAGTATCAACTACAGATGAGTAAAGCAGAAGATACTCCAACACCAGCAGAGAGTATCAACTACAGATGAGTAAAGCAGAAGATACTCTAACACCAGCAGAGAGTATCAACTACAGATGAGTAAAGCAGAAGATACTCTAACATCAGCAGAGAGTATCAACTACAGATGAGTAAAGCAGAAGATACTCTAACATCAGCAGAGAGTATCAACTACAGATGAGTAAAGCAGAAGATACTCTAACACCAGCAGAGAGTATCAACTACAGATGAGTAAAGCAGAAGATACTCTAACACCAGCAGAGAGTAAAGCAGAAGATACTCTAACATCAGCAGAGAGTATCAACTACAGATGAGTAAAGAAGAAGATACTCTAACACCAGCAGAGAGTAAAGCAGAAGATACTCTAACATCAGCAGAGAGTATCAACTACAGATGAGTAAAGAAGAAGATACTCTAACATCAGCAGAGTATCAACTACAGATGAGTAAAGAAGAAGATACTCTAACACCAGCAGAGAGTATCAACTACAGATGAGTAAAGCAGAAGATACTCTAACACCAGCAGAGAGTAAAGCAGAAGATACTCTAACACCAGCAGAGAGTAAAGCAGAAGATACTCTAACACCAGCAGAGAGTAAAGCAGAAGATACTCTAACACCAGCAGAGAGTAAAGCAGAAGATACTCTAACACCAGCAGAGAGTATCAACTACAGATGAGTAAAGCAGAAGATACTCTAACACCAGCAGAGAGTAAAGCAGAAGATACTCTAACACCAGCAGAGAGTATCAACTACAGATGAGTAAAGCAGAAGATACTCTAACACCAGCAGAGAGTATCAACTACAGATGAGTAAAGCAGAAGATACTCTAACACCAGCAGAGAGTAAAGCAGAAGATACTCTAACATCAGCAGAGAGTATCAACTACAGATGAGTAAAGAAGAAGATACTCTAACATCAGCAGAGAGTATCAACTACAGATGAGTAAAGCAGAAGATACTCTAACACCAGCAGAGAGTAAAGCAGAAGATACTCTAACATCAGCAGAGAGTATCAACTACAGATGAGTAAAGAAGAAGATACTCTAACACCAGCAGAGAGTATCAACTACAGATGAGTAAAGCAGAAGATACTCTAACACCAGCAGAGAGTATCAACTACAGATGAGTAAAGCAGAAGATACTCTAACATCAGCAGAGAGTATCAACTACAGATGAGTAAAGCAGAAGATACTCTAACACCAGCAGAGAGTATCAACTACAGATGAGTAAAGCAGAAGATACTCCAACACCAGCAGAGAGTATCAACTACAGATGAGTAAAGCAGAAGATACTCTAACACCAGCAGAGAGTATCAACTACAGATGAGTAAAGCAGAAGATACTCTAACACCAGCAGAGAGTATCAACTACAGATGAGTAAAGCAGAAGATACTCTAACATCAGCAGAGAGTATCAACTACAGATGAGTAAAGCAGAAGATACTCTAACATCAGCAGAGAGTATCAACTACAGATGAGTAAAGCAGAAGATACTCTAACACCAGCAGAGTATCAACTACAGATGAGTAAAGCAGAAGATACTCTAACACCAGCAGAGAGTAAAGCAGAAGATACTCTAACATCAGCAGAGAGTATCAACTACAGATGAGTAAAGAAGAAGATACTCTAACACCAGCAGAGAGTAAAGCAGAAGATACTCTAACATCAGCAGAGAGTATCAACTACAGATGAGTAAAGAAGAAGATACTCTAACATCAGCAGAGAGTATCAACTACAGATGAGTAAAGAAGAAGATACTCTAACACCAGCAGAGAGTATCAACTACAGATGAGTAAAGCAGAAGATACTCTAACACCAGCAGAGAGTAAAGCAGAAGATACTCTAACACCAGCAGAGAGTAAAGCAGAAGATACTCTAACACCAGCAGAGAGTAAAGCAGAAGATACTCTAACACCAGCAGAGAGTAAAGCAGAAGATACTCTAACACCAGCAGAGAGTATCAACTACAGATGAGTAAAGCAGAAGATACTCTAACACCAGCAGAGAGTAAAGCAGAAGATACTCTAACACCAGCAGAGAGTAAAGCAGAAGATACTCTAACACCAGCAGAGAGTATCAACTACAGATGAGTAAAGCAGAAGATACTCTAACACCAGCAGAGAGTATCAACTACAGATGAGTAAAGCAGA
The DNA here is from genome assembly GCA_023566225.1 of Romanogobio albipinnatus. Classification (NCBI taxonomy): domain Eukaryota; kingdom Metazoa; phylum Chordata; class Actinopteri; order Cypriniformes; family Gobionidae; genus Romanogobio; species Romanogobio albipinnatus. The sequence goes on along the minus strand of CM042253.1, from coordinate 1,810,638 downwards.
AGATACTCTAACACCAGCAGAGAGTAAAGCAGAAGATACTCTAACATCAGCAGAGAGTATCAACTACAGATGAGTAAAGAAGAAGATACTCTAACATCAGCAGAGAGTATCAACTACAGATGAGTAAAGCAGAAGATACTCTAACACCAGCAGAGAGTAAAGCAGAAGATACTCTAACATCAGCAGAGAGTATCAACTACAGATGAGTAAAGAAGAAGATACTCTAACACCAGCAGAGAGTAAAGCAGAAGATACTCTAACATCAGCAGAGAGTAAAGCAGAAGATACTCTA
>CM042253.1:1800346-1805346 GCA_023566225.1 Romanogobio albipinnatus | reverse complement strand
AAACGTTAGCGGACGACCTTTTTTCAAAGACGACGACTCCAACATAATCAAACATTTGACTCAACACTGTAAAAAATGTCACTACTTTGTTATTAGTGGTCGTTTTAACTTAAAACAAAAGTGTTATGGCATTAAAATGTTACGTTTAGTCAACTTGAAATGTGAAGTTGTGACAACTTGGATATTTGAGTTGAATAAACTTAATAAAGGCAAGGCATCAAAAAACACTTTTTTTAAGTTGAATAATTATTTTTACAGTGAATATCCACATGCAATAGTGGACGAATGAGTATACGATGAGCAAATAAACCATTATTAAAGATTCAAATGTTCCAGCTTTGATATTTGACCATGTTTATGATAAAACTAGGTTGCAGTGACATTAATTCCTTCATTTATGTCAGGAGTGCAAAATAATAAATCGGTAACTTACGATGTTTTCAACAGAATAGAAACGCGTACACATAATTGGTCACATTAGTCACATTATTGTGTGAGATTTTCATTCGATTTGGGCAATTTTCATATCAATAATGGATATTTACGTTATAAATCTCAGTGTGTCGAGCACTAGCACGCTAACAAAAACAACTACCAAAACGTTAGCGGACGACCTTTTTTCAATGACGACGACTCCAACATAAACATTTGACTCAATACTGTAAAAAATGTCACTACTTCGTTATTAGTGGTCGTTTCAACTTAAAACAAAAGTGTTATGGCATTAAAATGTTACGTTTAGTCAACTTGAAATGTGAAGTTGTGACAACTTGGATATTTGAGTTGAATAAACTTAATAAAGGCAAGGCATCACAAACACTTTTTTTAAGTTGAATAATTATTTTTACAATGAATATCCACATGCAATAGTGGACGAATGAGTATACGATGAGCAAATAAACCATTATTAAAGATTCAAATGTTCCAGCTTTGATATTTGACCATGTTTACGTTATAAATCTCAGTGTGTCGAGCACTAGCACGCTAACAAAAACAACTACCAAAACGTTAGCGGACGACCTTTTTTCAATGACGACGACTCCAGCGTCATTAAACATTTGACTCAACACTGTAAAAAATGTCACTACTTTGTTATTAGTCGTCGTTTCAACTTAAAACAAAAGTGTTATGGCATTAAAATGTTACGTTTAGTCAACTTGAAATGTGAAGTTGTGACAATTTGGATATTTGAGTTGAATAAACGTAATTTTAAGGCATCACAAACACTTTTTATAAAGTTGAAAAAAACATTTAACAGCGAATATCAAGGTATAAATATAATAGGGCTGGGTAAGGACAAAAATTTCACAATTCGATTCGATTTTGATTCTGATTTGCGGCGCAGCGCGACACTGTTTTCCCTTTTCACTGATGGGACACATACTCTTCACCACCTTATTAATATTAAAACGGCATTTTCATAACTGCGTTAAATAAGCGCCATCAGGCGTTAACGTCTCACGCCGCCACGCGTTGAAATAACGGCACTCGCCGAAAGACGTTAAGTTGATGCCATACGCCACTTAAAATGCAGAGTTATGAGCTCATCTACGGCAAGTCGGAGGATCCAGTTTTCAACACCAAACTACACGTTCTCATGTTCTCTCATATTATACTGGATATTATGTACAATTATAATTACAGTAACACAAATCAATTCACATTTACTTGTATGCGTCACATAACAAAGCAACACCAAAATCTAAGTCAATCTACTGCAGTACACTGTAAACAACAACAACAACAAGTTCACAATGCATTCTGGGTGCATCATGCAAAACTCATCCATGGCTCCCAGAATGCATTGCGGCATGAAACAATCACCACTGTTGAGATTTATAGGCTGATTCTTGATGTCTGTGTCAGTAAATCTCACAAGAGGTCAAAGTGCTTAGTGTAGAATCTGTTTTAAACCGTGTTTTAAATTAAAACCGTGCTTGCTCTTTTCCAGAATCACAATAAAACAAAGTGAATAGTATAACGCTCATATTAAACTCAGTAATAAGATCAGTGAATTAAGCCACTACACAATGATTCACAATGACATACGAACATTAAAAAGTCATCAAACTGCCCAACTAAAACACTGATCACCATCATGGTGACATAAAAAAAATTCAACACAAAAGTAAAAAAAAAAACGATAACTCAATCAGCTGGACAAAGGATCTTAAATTGGGAGACATGTGACCTTACTCAGTTAATTGAGTTAAGTTAACTGTGTAAAAGTTGAGTAAACTCAAAAAAATTGCCTACAATTTTAAGTTATGTCAACTTTTCTTTTTTTACAGTGCATTTCCTCTCGCAATCAGTAGAAAATGTGGTGAACACCCGGACACACGTGGGGGAAATACCATCATATACTGGTATAATTTTTGGTCATACCGCACTACTTATGAGCAGCAAACTTTTGATTTAAAGTATGTCATTTATGCCCCACTTGCCAAAATTGGGGGTGTGCAGTAAAACTAATAAATGCTCTAAAATATACATGTTAACTAACGCATGAACTAATGAAGCCTTCCTGTAAAGTGTTACCAATATCCTGAGTATGAATTCAGAGTTGGGGATATTGAATCCCATCTATTCACAACAGCAGATATGGAGATTACAGCACATTACAGTAACGCTCTCACACACACATTTTGAATGACTGTGGATTACAGAAGTGATATTCCAGCGTTCAGGGATATAGCGCGGCTGTTCACGGGCTCGGATGTATTGTTGGTAAGACTTAAGCTGCAGACGGTTGTGATGTGGTTGGCGCGGAAGTGGAAATCCACCGTCTGATCCGCCCCGCCCTGGGCGCTGAGGCGTACGGCCGTGTTTTCAATTTCCTGTGCTGGAGTGAACGCATGCAGCTTTTAATTTAAAACACACACACACACACACACACACACACACACACACACACACAAACACACACACTAATCCAGCAGTGATTAAACACACACACACACGCTAAGAGAAATGGAACATGCACCGCCACCGCACACGTAAAACATGCTGGCATTTTTCATGCTCTAGTCTCACAATTTGGGGACATTTGTGACTCTTAAAGAGACAGTTCACCCAAAAACAAAAATGCAGTTAGAAAAATGGAATTTACAGTATAATGTGATTCATTTTTGGATTAATCAATCAAAAGTAGGGCTGTACATTTTCAAATATGGCACGGCCTAGAGTCTGCTGTTATTAAACCACAAAAATACAAATTAAAAGTTCAGTTTAAAAAAAAAGATATTACAATAAAAATTAAATTAAATATAAGTATCAAATATATTAAATATTTTGATTTAAAAAACTTCAATTGTAAAGGAATTGTTATATATTTTCCTTTGATTGCAGTTTAACCTCTTAACTGTCACCGGTGGGACGCCTGGTGCTTTTTTTTTTGATCGCCTTTTTTTCGTATCATATATTTTAGTAATTATCATAAATTAGGGATCATTTGAAAGCTTACAAACTCAAAATTCATCCTGTGAAAACCGTTTTGAAATCGGACATTGTGTTACCATGGAAACGTTACTCTAAATTATTCTAGCGGGCTCCTCCCCCTAGTGGGCGGTGTCATGTTTCGTATTACAACAATTATTTTAACTACTTTATATTCAAAATCTTTTCCAATCTTGACAAAACACATATTGTCGGAAAGGTCTGAGTCTCAAGGGTCCATATTTGGTGACTGTTTTGTGATGGAAGTGATATTTGGACAGAAATTTACAGGAAAATGCATCAAAAAAACTATAAATGTAATTTGAATGACACCCGGTGGCTATTTTTGGTACAGCACTTAAACAAAATCTCATGGGGACTTTAATTTTTGTGATATCAACTTCAAATTTGGAACACAAATTGGTTAGACATATGGCTTTGATTTTAAAGTAATTTTAGAGTAAATTATTTTTTGTAAAATATATATTTTATATGAAATAAAAAATATTTAGTACAGTATTTTTCATTTAAAGTAAATTTAAACTTCCATAACTTTTTCATACTTTCATATTTTGAATAGCTTTCACTTCCGAAATAATCTGCAGAGTGTTGTCTTTAAAACGAGACCAGACTTTGGTCTATATTCCAAAGCATTCTTGAATTACAGCCCTTTAAGTTTGGATACTGCATTTTCATGTGTATTCTCAAAAAGGGGGGTGACAGTTAAAGAGTTAAAAGATTCAATTGTAAAACTTAAAAACAGAAATGCTTTTTAAAGGTAAAAAAAAAGAGATTTCATAGTGCCAGAAAAAGGTAATGTGTGTTATTTATTCAATTGAATTTCTTCCAAACGAGATGAGCTGCTCTTCCGGATGCTGATTTATAATTTCCAGCTGAGAAAAGGACACAATATAATGATGAAAGCTCTCAAATCTCATGTGTTTTTATCTTCATGTCAGGTGTGACGTCACGGACGATCCGTTCTCACATGGGAAAGTTGAAAAACGACAGATGAGAAGCGAAGATTTGGGGTCTGGTCCTCACACGAAGCGAGAGCATCACTTATGATAATTTTCTGGTGCTTTTTTGAAGCTTGACCGCAAAAAAATAACCATCCAACGTCCTTATATCAGCGTCAGATGTTTGGACATTATGCTAAACATGTTGTTTTGTGCTTCACTGAAGATATAAAATCATAGGTTCAGAACAACATGAGGGAGACAGCTTTCGTTTCTGGCTAAACTATTCCTTGAATAAATGCAGTGTGTGTGTCAAATCACAAGGACGGAAGGATCCACACACACACACACACTTCTGATTTAGTCATTCATTTAGAAGCACATTTATGATGGACAGAAAAACAATGGATGGATGGATGGATGGAACAATGATGGATGGATGGATGAATGTATGGATGGAACAATGATGGATGGATGGATGGATGATAGACAGAAAAACAATGGATGGATGAATTATAGACAGAAAAATAATGGATAGATGGATGGATGGATGGATGAAGGAAGGATACACACACACACACACACACAATGATTTAGTCATTCATT
>CM042253.1:1792846-1795346 GCA_023566225.1 Romanogobio albipinnatus | reverse complement strand
CCTCATGATGTGACCTGAAATATTGAGCACAAGAGAATGAATGTATTCCTGTGTGTGTGTGTGTGTGTGTGTGTGTGTGTGTGTGTGTGTGTGTGTGTGTGTGTGTGTGTGTGTGTGTGTGTGTGTGTGTGTGTGTGTGTGTGTGTGTGTGTGTGTGTGTGTGTGTGTGTGTGTGTGTGTGATCTCTGCTCTCTTTATTAGGCCGGTGTAATCCTCTCATTGCTCAACACCGATTGCTCCTCAATTAGGAGGATAAATGGTGTTTAAAGCGAGCGCACACTCGGCCGAGCTCATTACGGCTGCGATCGCTTCCACACACGGGTCACTCACTGCCACATTAAAACACTCGCTGAGGGGAACAGCCTCCCTCTCGGTTAAAGAAGCTCATGGATAATAACCGTGTGATCCGGCCCGTCCACAATATATCCCATAATAAATGATTCTAGGACCAGAACACACTGCATTAAGCACTGAAAGCATTTGAAGGAAACCATCATGACTATGGGTGCAGGTGCAGGAATCAAACAAGTGCAAAATCCATTATTATTGAAATACTGGAACTCAAAATGTATGGCATTTTGTTTCATTAGAGGTATTACAAAATGGCGACGTCTTCCCTGAAGCATTTGACTCACGAACAAACGACTCTTTGTAATGAATCAGTCAAAAAGACTCAATTCATCAGTGACTCGAGCGCTAATGGAATCAGATCAAAAGCAGAAATATTACATTCTAGCCAATCTGCATTCATGCATTATGAATCCAGCATCGGACAGATGGATGGATTAAACAATAATGGATGGATGGATGAAACTATGGATGAAACAACAATGGATGAATGGATGGGTGAAAACAATGGATGGATGAAAACGATGGATGGATGGATGAAAATGATGATGGATGGACTGATGGAACAATGATGGATGGATGGAACAATGATGATGGATGATGAATGAAAACGATGGATGGTTGGATGAAACAATGATAGATGGATGGGTGGATGAAACGATGGATGGATGGGTGAATGAAATGATGGATGGATGTAAAAATGATGATGGATGTAAAAATGATGATGGATGAAAACAATGGATGGATGAAAACGATGGATGGATGGATGAAATGGTGGATGGATGGAACAATGATGTGTGGATGGATGAAACAGTAGATGGATGGATGAAACGATGGATGGATGGATGAATGGATGGAATGATGAAACAATATATGGATGGAACAATGATGGGTGGGTGGATGAAACAACGGATGGATGGATGGATGGATGAAACAATGATAGATGGATGGGTGGATGAAACGATGGATGGATGGGTGAATGAAATGATGGATGGATGTAAAAATGATGATGAATGAAAACAATGGATGGTTGAAAACGATGGATGGATGGATGAAATGGTGGATGGATGGAACAGTAGATGGATGGATGGATGGATGGATGGATGGAATGATGAAACAATATATGGATGAAACAACGGATGGATGGAACAATGATGGATGGATGAAATGATGGATGGATGGAACAATGATGGGTGGGTGGATGAAACAATGGATGGATGGATGGATTGAACAATGATCGATGGATGGATGATGAAAATGGATGGATGGATGGAACAATGGATGGATGGAATGATTGATGGATGGAACGATGGATGGATGGAACGGTGATGATAGATGAAATAACAGTGGATGGATGAAACAATGATGGATGGATGATGGATGGAACAATGATGGATGGATGGATGATGGATGGAACAATGATGGATGGATGGATGGATGATGGATGAAACAATGATGGATGGATGGATGGATGATGGATGGATGGAACAATGATGGATGGATGGATGATGGATGAAACAATGATGGATGGATGGATGGATGGAACAATGATGGATGGATGGATGGATGGATGATGGATGAAACAATGATGGATGGATGGATGGATGATGGATGGATGGAACAATGATGGATGGATGGATGGATGGATGATGGATGGAACAATGATGGATGGATGGATGATGGATGGAACAATGATGGATGGATGGATGATGGATGGATGGAACAATGATGGATGGATGGATGGATGGATGGATGATGGATGGATGGAACAATGATGGATGGATGGATGGATGATGGATGAAACAATGATGGATGGATGGATGGATGATGGATGGATGAAACAATGATGGATGGATGGATGGATGGATGGATGGATGGATGATGGATGGATGAAACAATGATGGATGGATGGATGATGGATGGAACAATGATGGATGGATGGATGATGGATGGAACAATGATGGATGGATGGATTTTGAACTACAAATATAAAATGATGCTAAAAGCCCAAACATAAACAAATAAAACATGTAAAAGTATAAATAAATAAAGTGAGTAAAAGGTTCTGATGTTCCCAAACGAACCCCAGATCCCCTGAAGCGTCTGATCCTCCATTACAGGAGTGTGTGTGTGTGTGTGTGTGTGTGTGTGT
>CM042253.1:1612846-1782846 GCA_023566225.1 Romanogobio albipinnatus | reverse complement strand
CTAAGAGCAGACCTTACTAAGAGCAGACCTTACTAAGAGCAGGCCTTACTAAGAGCAGGCCTTACTAAGAGCAGGCCTTACTAAGAGCAGGCCTTACTAAGAGCAGGCCTTACTAAGAGCAGGCCTTACTAAGAGCAGGCCTTACTAAGAGCAGGCCTTACTAAGAGCAGGCCTTACTAAGAGCAGGCCTTACTAAGAGCAGGCCTTACTAAGAGCAGGCCTTACTAAGAGCAGGCCTTACTAAGAGCAGGCTTACTAAGAGCAGGCCTTACTAAGAGCAGGCCTTACTAAGAGCAGACCTTACTAAGAGCAGGCCTTACTAAGAGCAGGCTTACTAAGAGCAGGCCTTACTAAGAGCAGGCCTTACTAAGAGCAGGCCTTACTAAGAGCAGGCCTTACTAAGAGCAGGCCTTACTAAGAGCAGGCCTTACTAAGAGCAGGCTTACTAAGAGCAGGCCTTACTAAGAGCAGGCCTTACTAAGAGCAGACCTTACTAAGAGCAGGCCTTACTAAGAGCAGACCTTACTAAGAGCAGACCTTACTAAGAGCAGACCTTACTAAGAGCAGGCCTTACTAAGAGCAGGCCTTACTAAGAGCAGGCCTTACTAAGAGCAGGCCTTACTAAGAGCAGGCCTTACTAAGAGCAGGCCTTACTAAGAGCAGGCCTTACTAAGAGCAGGCCTTACTAAGAGCAGGCCTTACTAAGAGCAGGCCTTACTAAGAGCAGGCCTTACTAAGAGCAGACCTTACTAAGAGCAGGCCTTACTAAGAGCAGGCTTACTAAGAGCAGGCCTTACTAAGAGCAGGCCTTACTAAGAGCAGACCTTACTAAGAGCAGACCTTACTAAGAGCAGGCCTTACTAAGAGCAGACCTTACTAAGAGCAGGCCTTACTAAGAGCAGGCCTTACTAAGAGCAGACCTTACTAAGAGCAGACCTTACTAAGAGCAGGCCTTACTAAGAGCAGGCCTTACTAAGAGCAGGCCTTACTAAGAGCAGGCCTTACTAAGAGCAGGCCTTACTAAGAGCAGGCCTTACTAAGAGCAGGCCTTACTAAGAGCAGGCCTTACTAAGAGCAGGCCTTACTAAGAGCAGGCCTTACTAAGAGCAGGCTTACTAAGAGCAGGCCTTACTAAGAGCAGGCCTTACTAAGAGCAGGCCTTACTAAGAGCAGACCTTACTAAGAGCAGGCCTTACTAAGAGCAGACCTTACTAAGAGCAGGCCTTACTAAGAGCAGACCTTACTAAGAGCAGACCTTACTAAGAGCAGGCTTACTAAGAGCAGACCTTACTAAGAGCAGGCCTTACTAAGAGCAGACCTTACTAAGAGCAGGCTTACTAAGAGCAGACCTTACTAAGAGCAGGCCTTACTAAGAGCAGACCTTACTAAGAGCAGACCTTACTAAGAGCAGGCTTACTAAGAGCAGGCCTTACTAAGAGCAGGCCTTACTAAGAGCAGGCCTTACTAAGAGCAGACCTTACTAAGAGCAGGCCTTACTAAGAGCAGACCTTACTAAGAGCAGGCTTACTAAGAGCAGGCTTACTAAGAGCAGGCCTTACTAAGAGCAGGCCTTACTAAGAGCAGGCCTTACTAAGAGCAGGCTTACTAAGAGCAGGCTTACTAAGAGCAGGCCTTACTAAGAGCAGGCTTACTAAGAGCAGGCCTTACTAAGAGCAGGCCTTACTAAGAGCAGGCTTACTAAGAGCAGGCCTTACTAAGAGCAGGCCTTACTAAGAGCAGGCCTTACTAAGAGCAGGCCGTACTAAGAGCAGGCCTTACTAAGAGCAGGCCTTACTAAGAGCAGGCCTTACTAAGAGCAGGCCTTACTAAGAGCAGGCCTTACTAAGAGCAGGCCTTACTAAGAGCAGGCTTACTAAGAGCAGGCCTTACTAAGAGCAGGCCTTACTAAGAGCAGACCTTACTAAGAGCAGGCCTTACTAAGAGCAGGCCTTACTAAGAGCAGACCTTACTAAGAGCAGGCCTTACTAAGAGCAGACCTTACTAAGAGCAGGCCGTACTAAGAGCAGGCCTTACTAAGAGCAGGCCTTACTAAGAGCAGGCCTTACTAAGAGCAGGCTTACTAAGAGCAGGCCTTACTAAGAGCAGGCCTTACTAAGAGCAGACCTTACTAAGAGCAGGCTTACTAAGAGCAGGCTTACTAAGAGCAGGCCTTACTAAGAGCAGGCCTTACTAAGAGCAGGCCTTACTAAGAGCAGGCTTACTAAGAGCAGGCTTACTAAGAGCAGGCCTTACTAAGAGCAGGCTTACTAAGAGCAGGCCTTACTAAGAGCAGGCCTTACTAAGAGCAGGCTTACTAAGAGCAGGCCTTACTAAGAGCAGGCCTTACTAAGAGCAGGCCTTACTAAGAGCAGGCCGTACTAAGAGCAGGCCTTACTAAGAGCAGGCCTTACTAAGAGCAGGCCTTACTAAGAGCAGGCCTTACTAAGAGCAGGCCTTACTAAGAGCAGGCCTTACTAAGAGCAGGCTTACTAAGAGCAGGCCTTACTAAGAGCAGGCCTTACTAAGAGCAGACCTTACTAAGAGCAGGCCTTACTAAGAGCAGGCCTTACTAAGAGCAGGCCTTACTAAGAGCAGGCCTTACTAAGAGCAGGCCTTACTAAGAGCAGGCTTACTAAGAGCAGGCCTTACTAAGAGCAGGCCTTACTAAGAGCAGACCTTACTAAGAGCAGGCCTTACTAAGAGCAGGCTTACTAAGAGCAGGCCTTACTAAGAGCAGGCCTTACTAAGAGCAGACCTTACTAAGAGCAGGCTTACTAAGAGCAGACCTTACTAAGAGCAGGCCGTACTAAGAGCAGGCCTTACTAAGAGCAGGCCTTACTAAGAGCAGGCCTTACTAAGAGCAGGCTTACTAAGAGCAGACCTTACTAAGAGCAGGCCTTACTAAGAGCAGACCTTACTAAGAGCAGACCTTACTAAGAGCAGGCTTACTAAGAGCAGGCCTTACTAAGAGCAGGCCTTACTAAGAGCAGGCCTTACTAAGAGCAGACCTTACTAAGAGCAGGCCTTACTAAGAGCAGGCCTTACTAAGAGCAGGCTTACTAAGAGCAGGCCTTACTAAGAGCAGGCCTTACTAAGAGCAGGCCTTACTAAGAGCAGGCCGTACTAAGAGCAGGCCTTACTAAGAGCAGGCCTTACTAAGAGCAGGCCTTACTAAGAGCAGGCCTTACTAAGAGCAGGCCTTACTAAGAGCAGGCCTTACTAAGAGCAGGCTTACTAAGAGCAGGCCTTACTAAGAGCAGGCCTTACTAAGAGCAGACCTTACTAAGAGCAGGCCTTACTAAGAGCAGGCCTTACTAAGAGCAGACCTTACTAAGAGCAGGCCTTACTAAGAGCAGACCTTACTAAGAGCAGGCCGTACTAAGAGCAGGCCTTACTAAGAGCAGGCCTTACTAAGAGCAGGCCTTACTAAGAGCAGGCTTACTAAGAGCAGGCCTTACTAAGAGCAGGCCTTACTAAGAGCAGACCTTACTAAGAGCAGGCTTACTAAGAGCAGGCCTTACTAAGAGCAGACCTTACTAAGAGCAGGCTTACTAAGAGCAGGCTTACTAAGAGCAGGCCTTACTAAGAGCAGGCCTTACTAAGAGCAGGCTTACTAAGAGCAGGCCTTACTAAGAGCAGGCCTTACTAAGAGCAGACCTTACTAAGAGCAGGCTTACTAAGAGCAGGCCTTACTAAGAGCAGGCCTTACTAAGAGCAGGCCTTACTAAGAGCAGGCCTTACTAAGAGCAGGCCTTACTAAGAGCAGACCTTACTAAGAGCAGGCCTTACTAAGAGCAGGCTTACTAAGAGCAGGCCTTACTAAGAGCAGGCCTTACTAAGAGCAGACCTTACTAAGAGCAGACCTTACTAAGAGCAGGCCTTACTAAGAGCAGACCTTACTAAGAGCAGGCCTTACTAAGAGCAGGCCTTACTAAGAGCAGACCTTACTAAGAGCAGACCTTACTAAGAGCAGGCCTTACTAAGAGCAGGCCTTACTAAGAGCAGGCCTTACTAAGAGCAGGCCTTACTAAGAGCAGGCCTTACTAAGAGCAGGCCTTACTAAGAGCAGGCCTTACTAAGAGCAGGCCTTACTAAGAGCAGGCCTTACTAAGAGCAGGCCTTACTAAGAGCAGGCTTACTAAGAGCAGGCCTTACTAAGAGCAGGCCTTACTAAGAGCAGGCCTTACTAAGAGCAGACCTTACTAAGAGCAGGCCTTACTAAGAGCAGACCTTACTAAGAGCAGGCCTTACTAAGAGCAGACCTTACTAAGAGCAGACCTTACTAAGAGCAGGCTTACTAAGAGCAGACCTTACTAAGAGCAGGCCTTACTAAGAGCAGACCTTACTAAGAGCAGGCTTACTAAGAGCAGACCTTACTAAGAGCAGGCCTTACTAAGAGCAGACCTTACTAAGAGCAGACCTTACTAAGAGCAGGCTTACTAAGAGCAGGCCTTACTAAGAGCAGGCCTTACTAAGAGCAGGCCTTACTAAGAGCAGACCTTACTAAGAGCAGGCCTTACTAAGAGCAGACCTTACTAAGAGCAGGCTTACTAAGAGCAGGCTTACTAAGAGCAGGCCTTACTAAGAGCAGGCCTTACTAAGAGCAGGCCTTACTAAGAGCAGGCTTACTAAGAGCAGGCTTACTAAGAGCAGGCCTTACTAAGAGCAGGCTTACTAAGAGCAGGCCTTACTAAGAGCAGGCCTTACTAAGAGCAGGCTTACTAAGAGCAGGCCTTACTAAGAGCAGGCCTTACTAAGAGCAGGCCTTACTAAGAGCAGGCCGTACTAAGAGCAGGCCTTACTAAGAGCAGGCCTTACTAAGAGCAGGCCTTACTAAGAGCAGGCCTTACTAAGAGCAGGCCTTACTAAGAGCAGGCCTTACTAAGAGCAGGCTTACTAAGAGCAGGCCTTACTAAGAGCAGGCCTTACTAAGAGCAGACCTTACTAAGAGCAGGCCTTACTAAGAGCAGGCCTTACTAAGAGCAGGCCGTACTAAGAGCAGGCCTTACTAAGAGCAGGCCTTACTAAGAGCAGGCCTTACTAAGAGCAGGCCTTACTAAGAGCAGGCCTTACTAAGAGCAGGCCTTACTAAGAGCAGGCTTACTAAGAGCAGGCCTTACTAAGAGCAGGCCTTACTAAGAGCAGACCTTACTAAGAGCAGGCTTACTAAGAGCAGGCCTTACTAAGAGCAGGCCTTACTAAGAGCAGGCCTTACTAAGAGCAGGCCTTACTAAGACGGATGTTTGAACTATAATGGCTGCATTACCTAAAATACGACTAATAGATGTAGGATTAAAATCATGTGTTATCTTTATAATAACACCAGGAGCAGGAATGAAGGCGAGGATTATTAACCGTGTAAACTCACGATCCGTGTCCAACAGCGCTGATTCAGTCACATCTATTGTCTGCTACGAGCTGCAGCATGTTGCCGTAAAATATTAATCACTTTGGAGATGAATTATTAATGGGAAAACATACGGAACAGGGATTGAAGTGACTTTGGGGAGGTGGAACTGCTGAGCTAATGACGCGTGCAGACACTACAGCAGATCTTACAGCTTTGACCTCGGCATGCAGCAACACTGCTCTTACATTCCCGGGTCCGTTTGGACCCGCCAGCTTACAATAACTCATACCTTAAGCATTAATAACTAAACCATAGTGTGTCTAATCAGTAACTTCTCATTCACGAGCCATTACTTCATTTACACACTTTTTCAAGAACTACAGCAAAAAAAACTGTGGTGCAATATAAGATCAATATATCATTAGAAGGAATTTATAAAAACATATTACGTGAAAATTACCAAAGACTTTAAATGCTTTTGAACGTAAAATTCTATCTAAATTTATGAAACCTGTATATTCTAACGGAACAATATTAATATTACTCTGAAATCTATTAATTTTACTTGCATATGAAAAGTGTCCATTAATGATCTAAAAACATCATTTAATTAATTATAATAATGTCATTTTATTTTCATTTTAGAATTATCGTGTGTTTATAAACAGAATGCATGTGTTTTACAGAAGTAAATAAACATCCCTTCATGTGTAAAGCCACAGTTTCCAAAACACCCCAACACACACAGAGGAACGGTTTACTCTAGATGGTTATATATCTTACATTTTATTGATTAAAAATCGGGAAAAAATAAATTATGTATATTTTGACAATCTTAACACGCTTACAAAATGTCATCTTTGTACTAAAAACTATTAATAAAAAAAAAAATAATAATAATATTATAATATAATTAGTATAATATAATATAATATAATATAATATAATATAATATAATATAATATAATATAATATAATATAATATAATATAATATAATATATATATAAATATATAAATGATGTCTTCCGGTTTAAGAGACCGGAGAGAAATACTTTTTTTCTTCTATTTGCCTTTTTTATAAGAAAACTGTAACCAAGTTATAAGTAAAAATGTTCAAATTTGTAAAAAGCCCTTTAATCTGTCTAAAATATAAGTTACTATATTAATAATAACTAAACTAAATAGTAACTATTTTTGCAATTTAAAAACAAATATACATTTCATTTTTAATGTTTATTGACCAAAAATGTAAATACTAAACTGTACAGTTGGTACAAAAATATATACATAATAAAAAAAAATAAAAAAATAATATATATATATATATATTATATTTTACATTCTGAAGCGATCAAAGTAATTTTTCAAGTGAAGCACGTCAGACCAAAACAAAAAAAAAAGTGTAAAAATGTATTAAAAATAAAATTACTTTTAATTTGAAATCACTTATTTTTAAAGTAAATTGTATTAAAAAATTATAATAACATATTTCCAGGCCAAATGTGTGTAAACGGATGATATCACAGTTCAACACTTCTCCTGCTGAGGATAGAGAGGACGAGGCCTTTAATCACACACTCACGCTGAACCCTGAGCGGAGGAAACACTGCAGACGCTGAAGGACGCTCATCACAGCGCTGGAGGCTCACACGCCGTGTCAGTGACACACACACACACACGCGCGCGCAGGTTTCAGCTTCTGACCACTGACAGCTCAGAGACTTCATCTACAATATTTAAAGCCAATAATCAAAAGACAGCATGGTTTAGTGTGATTATCAGATTTAACATGCGCTGTGTGTTTCAGAGCGACTCCACACACACACACACACACACACACACACTTCACAAGGTTGATGGTTTAACATTTAAAAATGAACAAATTAAGATTAAAATGCATATTACACTGTAAAAATGCTGGGTTGAAAATGGACTAACCCAGTGATTGGGTTGTTTTAACCCTGTGACTGTTGGGTTAAATGTTTGCTTAAAACAACCCAATCACTGGGTTAGTCCATTTTCAACCCAGCATGTTTTAGAGTGTGTTGTCATTTTACAGTTGTGATCTAAAACCATTGTTTTTAATATTATTATATTATTTTGTTTTTATTAAAAAAAAATTTTTTTTACAGTGAAATATTACAATTGTAATATTTCTTAATTTTTTTGTATTTAGTATTTTCATAAAAATAATAAGTTATAATAACATTATTTATATTATTTATATTATTATTATTATTACTACAATGGTGATATTTCTGAATTTGTTTGTTATTTGTTATTGTTTATAAAAAATAATAATTATATTGTTATTATTATTGTCATCATCACATTATTATTATTATATAATTATCACAATATTATTATTATTACTACTACTACTAATGGTTTTATTTCATAATTTGTTTGTTTTTAGTATTGTTTATTAAAAATAGTATTATTAATTATAGTAATTAAAAATAAAAGAATTATTCACAATATTATTCCTACAATGTTGATATTTCCTAATTTGTTTGTTATTTGTTATTGTATATTAAAAAGTTCAATATATAATATGCATATTATTATTATTATATTAATAACAATATATAGTATTATAAAAAAGACAATATTATTAGAATTATTATTATTATCATCACAATAGTAATAGTTCATAATTTGTTTGTAATTAGTGTTTTATATAAAAACAATAACAATATTTATTTTAATAATTAAAATAATAATAATAATAAATAATTGTGCAATAATTGCAAAAATGTGCAGCAAACCTGTTTTTTTATTATCACATTTTAAAATCACTGAAATATTTATCAGAAAAATCACAATTTGATTTTTATACCAAAATTGTGCGATCCTAGAACAATATTTTATCCATGTATAGGTTACAATCGTTTATTTCTTCTGTTGGTCTCTTTTAGGAAAATCCTTTATAAAAGTGATTATTAAAATGGAGAAAAGATGAAATATTTGAGTTGAACAATAACTAAAGCTCATTTGGTCTCAAGCTAACGAGACTCACTTTGCCAACCCTTTGGCTTTTTAAAAAATATAAAATAGCAATTGAATGTTTACTGATAAACACACGCATCACACATGTGTGATCTCTCATAAGAGCGTTCATCATCCCGTCACAATGATTCAGTGAAAGCGTCATAAACACAGGAAGAGCAAGAAAAGAGGAGAGGAGGGGATGAAACAACAGCGTCTAATCGATGTGCTCCGCATCAGCGCATAACCTTATAATTGCTCCATTAAAAATTGAGGCCAAAGAGCTGCGAGCCACATTAATTTTTAACACCAGATGAACAGAAGCTCTCACTTCAGACGGGAGATTAGCCTTTAGCTTTATCAGTCCCACCGCACGCAGGATCTGCTCCTTCTGGAGAAACACTGACATCTCACACACACACACACACACACACACAAGAGCTCAGGCACATGAGATGGATCATAACAACGACTGGAGGAAACGCCACAGAAATGAATACTGTCATTCATCAAGGACACGTTCAATTCATCAAGAGTGATTTTATCATTTCTAATAAATGCTGTTCTTTTGAACTTTGTGTTCATCAAAGAATCCTGAGAAATACAATGCATCACGGTTTCCACAAAAAAATATCTGATAACAATCATAAATGAATTTATGATAAAAAATAAGTCAAAGTTATGACAAAAACTTTAAATGATTACTTAGAAAGTAAAAGTTATCCCACAAAAAACTAAATTATGACATAAAAAGGTCAAGATTTAAACCAAATTTATGATTTAAAAAGTCAAAATGATGACAAAGTTAAAATGATTACTTAAAAAGTAAAAGTTATCACACAAAAAACTAAAATAATGACATAAGTCAAAATTGAAACCAAAATTATGATGTAAAAAGTCAAAATTATGATGTAAAAAAAAATCTAAATTAGGATTTAAAAATTGAAATTAGGATTGAGAAGTCCAAATTATTAACATACTAAACTGAAATTATGATGTAAAAAGTCAAAATAATGATTAAAAAATTGAAATTAGGATTGAAAAATTGAAATTAGGATTTAAAAATTTAAATGATTACTTAGAAAGTAAAAGTTATCACATAAAAAACTAAATTATGGCATAAAAAGGTCAAGATTTAAACCAAATTTATGATTTAAAAAGTCAAAATGATGACAAAGATAAAATGATTACTTAAAAAGTAAAAGTTATCACATAAAAAACTAAATTATGGCATAAAAAGGTCAAGATTTAAACCAAATTTATGATTTAAAAAGTCAAAATGATGACAAAGATAAAATGATTACTTAAAAAGTAAAAGTTATCACATAAAAAACTAAATTATGGCATAAAAGGGTCAAAATTTAAACCAAAATTATGATGTAAAAAGTAAAAATTATGATGTAAAAAAAATCAAAATTAGGATTTAAAAATTGGAATTAGGATTGAAAAGTCAAAATTATTAACATACTAAATTGAAATTATGATGTAAAAAGTCAAAATAATAATTTAAAAAATTGAAATCGGGATTAAAAAATGTAAAATGATTAACATACTAAATTGAAATTATGATTTAAATTCAAAATTGTGACTAAGTTAAAATGATTAGAATGATAGTTACCATATGAAAAAACTAAATTATGATAAAAAGTTAAAACGATTACTTAAAAAGTAAGTTATCACACAAAAAACTAAAATAATGACATAAGTCAAAATTGAAACCAAAATTACGATGTAAAAAAAAAAAAAATTCAAAATTAGGATTTAAAAATTGGAATTAGGATTAAAAATTGAAACTAGGATTGAAAAGTCAAAATTATTAACCTACTAAACTGAAATTATGATGTAAAAAGTCAAAATTATGATTAAAAAATTGAAATTAGGATTAAAAAATTGAAATTAGGATTAAAAAATATAAAATTATTAACATACTAAATTGAAATTATGATTTAAATTCAAAATTGTGACTAAGTTAAAATGATTAGAATGATAGTTACCATATAAAAAACTAAATTATGATAAAAAGTTCAAATGATTACTCAAAAAGACAAAGTTATCACAAACTAAATTATGAAATAAGTCAAAATTGAAACCAAAATTATGATGTAAAAAGTCAAAATGACGATGTAAAAAGTCGAAATTATGATAAAAAAAATTTGAAATTAGGATTAAAATGTTGACATTAGGATTAAAAAGTCAATATTATTAACATACTAAATGAAATTATGACTTAAAAAGTCAAAATTGTGACAAACTTAAAAAGATTATTCAAAAAGCCATCACAAGTTATCACAAACTAATTTATGACAGTCAAAATTAAAACCGAAATTATGATGCACAAAGTCAAAATGATGATTAAAAAGTTGAAATAACATACTAAACTGAAATTATCGTTATGACGTAAACAGGAATAATGATGATTGAGCATCAGATCCTCATGAGAGTGATTAGAGAAGGGTCATATTTCCTCTGCCATCTCTAATTAAAGTCCAAGTCCAGTTTTCTGCAGCATCACTGAAGCTTCTCCTCTCTCCTCACTGACTGTCCCAAGATGGCGGCACTGTTGGCGCATTCGGATGTGCCCAATAATATATCCATGTCTAAATGCAGCAGAATGCCGTGCGATCAGCCTCGTTTATAGTGTATTAGAGTCCATCAGCGTCCAGAGATCTTAAGAGCACTTCAGACGGACGGACAAACTCATGACTGGAGCTGAACACAAATGCATCTGAGAGTGGAGGCATTATAACCTCGCCTCGTTTATCCACTGGAACAAAAACCTCCATAATCCAGCGGCATTATGCCCACCTGTGGCGTACGACGCGCCCCTGACGCCACTGTTTTACTCCTGAATCCCAGACGCTGAACTGTGTCTCTTAAAGGCCTTACTTACTTTACCATCAAAATGTTTCACCTCATAAGGCTAATTTCGTGAGAATCACCCAAATAAGAGGACGCACGGCGCCTGCAACCACTACAAGAGGAAGTGTTTAAAGCGCTCGCGTCTGCATTAATGCCACAAAAAAATATCAAAAACAACTGAAACAATAACTTCATAATACGCCAGACAAGGAGATGAAAATATCTCTGTATTAATGTGGTTTAGATAACATTCCTGAACACACACACACACACACACACACACACACACACACACACACACACACACACACACACACACACACACACACACACACACACACACACACCCCTGAGGTGCTTCCCTTCCATCAACCCACAGCAATAACTACACAAATACACACTAATAATGTGAGGATAAAATAATGATATATTAAAAAACTATATTATAATAATAAATTAAACAAAATGACAAAGGATGGACAGATGAAAGACTAATGGATGGACAGATGAAACGGATGGATGGGCGAACGGATGGAAGGATGGACGGGTGGATGGATGATGGATGGGCAGATGGATGGATGGAACACCAATGGATGGATGGATGGATGGATGATGGATGGATGGATGGGCGGACAGATGAAATACCAATGGATGGACAGATGAAACGGATGGATGGGTGGATGGATGATGGATGGGCAGATGGATGGATGGAACACCAATGGATGGATGGATGGATGGATGATGGATGGATGGATGGGCGGACAGATGAAATACCAATGGTTGGACAGATGAAATGGATGGATGGATGGATGGATGATGGATGGATGGATGGGCGGACAGATGAAATACCAATGGTTGGACAGATGAAATGGATGGATGGATGGGCGGACAGATGAAATACCAATGGTTGGACAGATGAAATGGATGGATGGGTGGATGGATGGATGGGATGGATGGATGGATGGATGGATGATGGATGGATGGAACACTGATGGATGGATGGATGGATGGATGGATGGGTAAAATACCAATGGATGGACAGATGAAACGGATGGATGGATGGGCGGACAGATGAAATACCAATGGATGGACAGATGAAACGGATGGATGGATGGGCGGACAGATGAAATACCAATGGATGGACAGATGAAACGGATGGATGGATGGGCGGACAGATGAAATACCAATGGTTGGACAAATGAAACGGATGGATGGATGGACGGACGAATGGAACACCAATGGATGGATGGATGGAACACCAATGGATGGACAGATGAAACGGATGGATGGATGGGTGGACGGATGAAATACCAATGGATGGACAGATGGGATGGATGGATGGATGGATGGATGGAACACCAATGGATATAAACCAAAAATTTAAACCAAAATGATTACTTAAAAAGTAAAAAATGTATCACATAAAAAACACAATTATGACAAAAAGTCAAAATTTAAACCAAAATTATGATGTAAAAAGTCAAAATTGAAAAAAAAAAAAATTTGAAATTAGGATTAAAAAGTTTAAATTATTAATATACTAAATTAGTAAGGATGGGCGGACGGACGGATGGAACACCACTGGATGGATGATGTAATAATGTAAATGAATACCTGATTATGATTGGTTATTGGCAGCATTCTGCGGTCAAATATTTCTGTATAATGACCAATAAACTGCATTACAGACTAATGTAGCAATATTCATTTAATTTCAATAAATGCATTTAATGTCGATTGACTTATGATAAAGGCAGCATGTTAGACTGATCACCTGTAACATTATCCTTATTTATATTACAATTATAATCAGTATATTCAATGTCTGAGTTGAACTCAAATTTTTGTCTTGTTTTGAAAAAATAAATAATGTCTGCTTTTGTTTTTTTTAATCAAATGTTCAGTATCAGTGCTTCCGTCTGCCTCGATGCATTCAGAGTCTCGAGGACCCTATGGAGAAGGAGAAGGCCATTATTATTATTAATAACTATAAGAGGTAGAATGCAGATTCTCAGAGAAAGGACTCCTTGTGTAAGTTATGCTGCTGAATGAATTATTTATGCATATAAAACCTCCTCACTCCTGAGATCCATTCAGGAAAGTGCTGAATAAAAGTGCATTAAAATCCCCAGGATCTGCTGACACAAAGCAAGCGTCCCGTCAGGAGCATGAGCCCATAAACACTGCACCACATGTTAACACACTCCTCCACGGGATTAAAAGAGGGAAATCACAGAAGAGAGCGTCTCCTGATGAGGTGAAGAGATCCACGGCCATCACGCCACATCAGCTGAAGTTTGAGGTAACGGAGAGACCCACGAACAAACACACAGAATGAGGTTAAACGAGTGCGCGGTATAATGTGAGGATCTGATGACTGATGGTTAATGAGAATCTTGACCTCTTCCAGGTTCAGCAAAGTGAGGATTTTAATTTACTCCGCGTGTCCCGCGAGAATCAATCAGGCGCCGCATTATTGCATGCACAATGAGAGAGGAACATCATGTTTGTCTTTTCATTTAACACAGTCCATCAGGGCCACCTGTCAATCACAGGAGATCAGTCAATAGCAGACCACAACCGTCCAATCAATTCCCCAATCAAGCCCCGCCCTACATTTGTTCTTGTTTGAGAAGCGTTTCACTCGATATACGGCACAATAGAGGAGAACAGACCAGCGCAACTTCCATTTCATGACGACTTTAAACTAAGGATCAGAAATTTGTGCAGCCAGACACATTCTACTCGATTATCCTCAAAATACTGAAATCTCAAAATGTAGAATTACATTACATTATATCATAATAATGTCATCATGTATATGCATTATATCAGCCACCCTAATCTTTAGATATTAGTACTAGCCATAAAAAGCAACAACATTTTGGAATAATTATTATTTCTCATACAATAAAAACATGTTTTTGGATGTGGCATGGTACGGTACAGTACGGTGTGTGATTATACAATAATATGTGATATATGAGGATTCAATATGATACGATAATCTATGATACGATACGATGCAATACGATACATGATACAATATGATATACAATACGATAAGATATACGATATAATATACAATATGATACAATATTATAAGATACGATATAATAAAGGATACGATACAATAAGATATACAATATGACAATACGATATGATGTGATATATGACACGATAAGATACAATACGGCTAGATATGATACGATACAATGATATACAATACGATATTATACTATAAGATATAAAATGCGATGCGATATATGATACAGTGAGATATACGAGACGATACGATATACCAGACAATACGATGATATACGAGACGATATGATATACCAGACAATACAATATGATATACGAGACGATAAGATATACAATATGATATACGAGATGATACGCTATACGAGACGATACGATATATACGAGACGATATGATATACAATACGATATACGAGATGATGCGCTATACGAGACGATACGATATATACGAGACCATATGATATACAATACGATATACGAGACGATATACGAGACGATACGATATTCGAGACGATATGATATACTATACGATATACCAGACAATACTATATGATATACGAGACGATATGATATACAAGACAATACAATATGATAAACGAGACGATACGATATGTGAGACGATACGATATGATATACGAGACGATATGATATACCAGACAATGCGATATGATATATGAGACGATACGATATACGAGACGATATGATATACGAGACGATATGATATACCAGACAATACGATATGATATACGAGACGATATGATATGATATACCAGACAATACAATATGATAAATGAGACGATATGATATGATATACGAGACGATACGATATACGAGACGATATTATATACACAAGATGATATACAAGACAATACGATATGATGATATACGAGACAATACGATATACGAGACGATACGATATGATATACGAGACGATACGATATACGAGACGATACGATATGATATACGAGACGATACGATAGCATATATGAGACGATATGATATACGAGATGATATACGACATGATATACAAGACGATACGATATACGAGACGATATGATATGAGATGATATACGAGACGATACGATATACGAGACGATACGATATATACGAGATGATATACGAGATGATATACGAGACGATATACGAGACGATATGATATATACCAGACAATACGATATGATATACGAGACGATATGATATACCAGACAATACAATAAGATAAACGAGACGATACGATATGATATACGAGACGATATGATATACGAGATGATATACGAGACGATACGATATACGAGACGATACGATATGATATACGAGACGATATGATATACCAGACAATACAATATGATAAACGAGACGATACGATATACCAGACAATACGATATGATATACGAGACGATATGATATACCAGACAATACAATATGATAAACGAGACGATACGATATGATATATGAGACAATACGATATACGAGACGATATTCGAGACGATATACCAGACAATACAATATGATATACGAGACGATACGATATGATATACGAGACGATACGATATACCAGACAATACGATATGATATACGAGACGATATGATATACCAGACAATACAATATGATAAACGAGACGATACGATATGATATATGAGACAATACGATATACGAGACGATATTCGAGACGATATACCAGACAATACGATATGATATACGAGACGATATGATATACCAGACAATACAATAAGATAAACGAGACGATACGATATGATATATGAGACAATCCGATATACGAGACGATATTCGAGACGATATACCAGACAATACAATATGATATACGAGACGATACGATATACTATACGATATACCAGACAATACGATATACAAGACGAGATGATACGATATGATATACGAGACGATACGATGTGATATACGAGACGATATATGATATGATATACGAGATGATACGATATACAAGATGATACGATATGATATAAATACGAGATGATTCGATATGATATACGATACGATATGATATAAATACGAGACGATACGAGATGATATACGAGACAATACACGATATACAATATATGATATATAATTAATATAATATAATATATGATATATGATACGATACGGTACAGTACAGTACAATACTATACGATACACAATAATATATACGATACGGTATGATACACGAAACGATTCGACATGATATACGATACAATATATTATACACGATACAATGCGATATGATAAGCTACGATATAATATACGATATGATACAGTACGGTATAAGATATACGATAAGATATAGAAGACAATACGATAAGATATATGATACAATACTATACGATACTAGTCAATATACAAGAAGATATACAAGACAATACGATAGATGAGGCGATAAATATAAATATATCTGCAATATATCCAGAGCTAACATAAGCAGACATAACATATAACAATGTGTATCATGTCATATGATATAGCATATACTGTATATCACGTGTCATGATATATGATATATCATGATGTATGTAATGTAATATGTTATGTGTGCTTATGTTAGCTCATTTCTGGATCCCTGGAGCTCATCTGAGATTCACCTGAACGGATCTGGAGTTAAAGGGGAATGTGTTTAACATCATAAAGATATGTTGAGATATTAAGGATCTGATCTGATGCTGCTTTATAATCACAAAACCACCGAAAGCATCGCGAACATTATCATAAAGCAGACAAACAAACCCAAAGCTGTGGGAGCAGAAAGAGCCAGAACAGAAACAGACTCATGAATATTCAACACTCATTATAATTCACATGTTTAAAACCTTCAGAAAAGCACATTAGCACAGAAACAACAGAAACAGCTAGTTATTGACTTACCGTTCAAACTAAAGTCCTGTTTGAGCTCGTCGTGTGTGTGTGTGTGTGTGTGTGTGTGTGTGTGTGTGTGTGTGTGTGTGTGTGTGTGTGTGTGTGTGTGTGTGTGTGTGTGTGTGTGTGTGTGTGTGTGTGTAAGTCAAACAAATCAATTCCCATTTAAATTCCCCTTCAATACCAATCAACTGAGGTTCAACACACAACATGTTTCTCGATCTGAAGGAATGAATTCACTCATCGTACTCAATCATGCTGCATTTCCCCTCCGTGGAGCATCATAACTCCTGTTCTGTGGGATTTATGATTTGATGAAAACACTACGAAACTAAAGTGAGACACGAGACCGGCCCATGGCGCTTGAGCTCACACTGAACTGACCAATGCATTGCTCCAACACATCATCATCTGATTTATGAAGTCCACATTTATTCTGAAATAAACTGGTTTTCTTTTTGAGAAATATAGACATAAAAAGTTCAATATATGACATAAATTAGACAATTAATCTGCCAAATATCATCTGAGAGTATCTGATTATTATCAAAATCTCAAAATTATGTACATTACATTTTTGGACAATTTTGAACTATAATTAATATAATATAATATAATATATAATAAATTAATATAATATAATGATCTTTAGATATTAGTATTAGCCATAAAAGTAGAAAACAACAACAACAACATTATTTTATGTTGAATATTATTTTTTTCAATATTTGTTCAAAAGTACAGAAAGAAAATTACTTTTGATTATTAACTGACAAGACTGGGAGATTTTGGATTTATTATTGTATTCTATAAAATTATATTATTATAATTATATAAAAATATAAATGTATTATTCATTTAAAATTGTTGAACAATTCATTATAATATAATTAATATAATATATAATAGATATTTTATTTTATTTTAATACCTGATATCTAGATATTACAATTAGCCATTAAAAAATAAATAATAATAATATCCAAAATCTCCAAGTCTTGTCAGTAAATAATAATGTTTTTTTAAACAATTATGAACAAATATTGAATCACTCTTAATATAACATAATAATAAATGTCATTATATGTCATAATGTATACATCTGCACTATATATATATATATATATATTAGCCACCCTGATGTCTAGTTCAGGTCGACCGATAGTGGATTTTACCGATGCCGATAACCGATTAATCGACCGATAGTTTTTAAAACGGATACTGGATTAAAAAAAACATAATTAAAACAGTGCTGAACTTTGAAAAAGTGCTTAGTTAAAAACATAAATATGAATATTAAAATGAGATGCATTAATGTATTGATGTACAGCATGTATTAATATGACCAATACAATTGTACCTTGATCATTCATGTTAGTCCATTAACCAAGGTTAACAGATAAAAATTCAAACAATTTAATGTTGAAATGAACATACTAACGATGAACAATACTTCCACAGCACCTTAATGTTACAAATTAAATCTTATTGTAGTGTTACCATTTCATTCAGATCCAAACAGTCAGCTTTTTTAGAAGGAAATGATCTAATAAAAAACGAATGCGCTTCTGCTTTGTTTATGTTTCTGTCGCAGCATGACGATACCGTTTGCGTTCTCACATCACTAATTTTATACGTGCAACATTTGGGTCGGACTTGCGTGTGTTTTTATAGCATTGTTTTAACTGCTTGAGGTTCTGCTAATTTTAGCGTCCTCTCAGCCTCGTGGACAAACACACACACTGCTGTTCTTTACCTGTTAATGCAGCATCTACTCAAGAAATGCATTACTTTATAATGATTTGGCAACAATTATTGTAGAGCTCTGTATTCATAGCGTTTCGCTGGCGTGTTTTAAACATCTGAAGTGTCAGTGCTCTCTGTGCTCTCTGTTCAGCCACAGCCTCACGTGGTAATGTAAACGACAAACTTGAGGGTTTTTTTTTCGCCTCTAGAGGCCGCTCTCGTGCTATATCATGACAGCAGACCCTTCTCAGAGCTCGTGCTGTGTAATAACAGCACAGCCGCTCCAGCAACGGACGCAACACGGGAAAACTATCGGTGAGGATTTTTGCCGATAACCGATATCGATATCGGTGCCGATTAATCGGCAAAAACGATGAATCGGTCAACCTCTAATGTCTACAAACCAGTATCAGCTAGTAAAAATAAAATAATATAAAGTTTAAACTTTAAAATACAATAACACACAACCGCACCAACCGGCAAGTACAAAAGAGGTCCAGAAGAGCAGGGCATTCACTTTCTCAACAGGGGTATGCATGAAAAGATTTGAATGCGGCCATCATAACAGCCGCGCATCAGTCCCGCTGAGACACCCGGAGGAAGGTGAACTCCATCAAACACACATGTAATTAGCCAGCAGCCACACATCCGCCCGGCTGCATGTTTATCATCTCCCTCCCTTTATCAGCTCATGAATCTCAAGGCGGATGCGCTCAGAAACAGCCACAGGCCAAACGCTGTTTATTGTCTTAGAAATGCCAGCGGCCAATGAGCCCGTGCCCTCCGAGACGCCGGTCGAGGATTGATCACGCCTCAGACGCACACTCAGTGAAAGTCGCATCATTTGCATGGTAGTGTGTGTTAATTGCGCAGTGGCGGTAACATAAATGTCATAGTTTTGCGTGCGCCGGGAGCTCAGGGATGTGAGACGGCCCTCAGCAATCACAGTCCTACCTCAAAGAATATTGAATTTCAATTCACAGCGCCTACATTTACATACGGCCTCATTTAACGCAGGGTAAACAATTTAACACATTCTTCAAACAACCACTTATGCCTTATTTGCATAACTTAATTGACCAAGTTATTTTTTTTGCCCACTTTTTAGTTTTCAAGAATATATAAGAATTAATCCCAAGACCAACTGATAGTCTTGCTTCAACAATTCAGGCAAAGTGAGGAACACACACACACACACACAATCCTCACAGTTACCTAACTGTAAAGCCTATTTTTTTTTTCAATTATTTTTCAATTATTTTTGGTAAAACGTGTATACGGTCGGTAGCGACCCGAGGTGTGTAATAGTGTAGGTATTTTTATTTCTGTGCAACAATAATTAAATTTTTAAAGATTATTGTGTATTTCGGTAAAAATCTAGCAATTTCTGATGACTCAAGTGCAATTCATCTTTACTCCTGGAGGTGGCGATGTCTGATACACAAAGAATACACAAGCATCATCAGCAAAAGTTGAAATGGCTCTGTGATTTACGGATTTATTTTTATTTTATCATAATCAAATATTAGTCACTTGTTTTGGATCTGGTAAATAAGCTGTCGGCAATCAATATTAAATTAATATTTCTTTTTATATAGTTTTATCTGCTGATATATGGTAATTTTTAATGTTATCGTTATCAGCCGAGATATGATCATTTTTAATGTTATCGTTATCAGCCACCATATCGGTATCGGCCGATATATGATCATTTTTTATGTCATCGTTATCGGCCACCATATCGGTAGATATATGATCATTTTTAATGTTATCGTTATCAGCCACCATATCGGTATCGGCCGATATATGATCATTTTTTATGTCATCGTTATCGGCCACCATATCGGTAGATATATGATCATTTTTAATGTCATCGTTATATGATCATTTTTAATGTCATCGTTATCGGCCACCATATCGGTATCGGCTGATATATGATCATTTTTAATGTTATCGTTATCGGCCACCATATCGATATCGGCTGATATATGATCATTTTTAATGTTATCGGCCACCATATCGGTATCGGCTGATATATGATCATTTTTAATGTTATCGTTATCGCCCACCATATCGGTATCAGCTGATATATGATCATTTTTAATGTTATCGTTATCGGCCACCATATCAGTATCGGCTGATATATGATCATTTTAATATCATCGTTATTAGCCATCATATCGGTATCGGCTGATATATGATCATTTTTAATATCATCGTTATCGGCCACCATATCGCTATCGGCTGATATATGATCATTTTTAATATCATCGTTATCGGCCACCATATCGCTATCGGCTGATATATGATCATTTTTAATATCATCGTTATCGGCCACCATATCGCTATCGGCTGATATATGATCATTTTTAATGTTATCGTTATCGGCCACCATATCGCTATCGGCTGATATATGATCATTTGTAATGTTATCGTTATCGCCCACCATATCAGTATCGGCTGATAAATGATCATTTTAATGTTATCGGTCACCATATCGGTATCGCCCACCATATTGGTATCGGCTGATATTTGACCATTTTTTATGTTATCGGTCACCATATCGGTACCGCCCACCATATCGGTATCGGCTGATATATGATCATTTTTAATATTAACGTTATTAGCCACCATATCGGTATCGGCTGATATATGTTCATTTTTTAGGTTATCGCCCACCATATCGATATCGGCTGATATATGTTCATTTTTAATGTTATCGTTATCGCCCACCATATCGATATCGGCCGATATATGTTCATTTTTAATGTTATCGTTATTGGCCACCATATCGATATCGGCCGATATATGTTCATTTTTAATGTTATCGTTATCGCCCACCATATCGATATCGGCCGATATATGTTCATTTTTAATGTTACGCAAACCTCGATTTAGTGCTTCAGAAAAATCTCAAGACCACAATTCATCCTCACCACAAGGGGCATTAAAGCATGCGTTAGGATAAGCCATCTCAATTACAGTCTGAAGAGAATCTTAATGAGCTGCATTGTGTTAGTCAAGCATCACACACTTCAAACTGGGAAAAATCAGCTACATCAGACTTTAACGTCCAATACATCATACATACACACACACTGATCAGGGACGTGTCCACATGAGCAGAATATTAAGATGCCTGACGGCCAGATGTGTGTCATAACTCTACCATAACCAGCGCTAAGGTAAACGGCCGGATCAGCTCATTTGAAAAGTCCTCTCTACCTGCGCTCTATTAAGGGCTTTACTCGACTGTGACGGAGTCATTTCAATAACGCCTCGGGTTGCAACACTCCTTGTCTAATTAGCTCATTAATGGGACGGCAATTACAGAAATCCATTTCATTCTTACTCTTGCATGGAGGAAAAGTGAGTCGGCGACTCGCCGTCAGATCATTTGAGGGGCATGTTGGAGGTGAACGCCATCTGCTAGAAATCACCAGCTAACTAGAGAGCATCAGCAAAAACAAGCATACACGCACTCACCCACTCACACACACACACACACTCACTGACTCTCTCACACACACAGACTCACCCTCTAACTACTCACCCTCAGCATTAACAAAAAGGAAGCATTGGAATAACTGATATAACACATACACTGACTGACTGACTCACTCACTGACTCACTCACTCACTGACTCACTCACTCACTGACTCACTCACTCACTGACTCACTCACTCACTGACTCACTCACTCACTGACTCACTCACTCACTGACTCACTCACTCACTGACTCACTCACTCACTGACTCACTCACTCACTGACTCACTCACTCACTGACTCACTCACTGACTCACTCACTCACTGACTCACTCACTCACTGACTCACTCACTCACTGACTCACTCACTCACTCACTGACTCACTCACTCACTGACTCACTCACTCACTCACTGACTCACTCACTCACTCACTGACTCACTCACTCACTGACTCACTCACTCACTGACTCACTCACTCACTGACTCACTGACTCACTCACTCACTGACTCACTCACTCACTCACTGACTCACTCACTCGCTGACTCACTCACTCACTCACTCGCTGACTGACCCACTCGCTGACTGACCGACTCGCTGACTGACCCACTCGCTGGCTGGCTGGCTGACTGACTGACTGACTCAGTGAATCACTGACTCAACTGATTCACTCACTGACTGACTGACTCACTGACTCCACTCAATCACTGACTCACTCACTCACTGATTCACTCACTCACTGATTCACTCACTCACTGATTCACTCACTCACTGATTCACTCACTCACTGATTCACTCACTCACTGATTCACTCACTCACTGACTCACTCACTCACTGACTCACTCACTCACTGACTCACTCACTCACTGACTCACTCACTCACTGACTCACTCACTCACTCACTCACTGACTCACTGACTCACTCACTCACTGACTGACTGACTCACTGACTGACTGACTCACTGACTGACTGACTGACTGACTGAATCACTGACTGACTGACTGACTGAATCACTGACTCACTCACTGACTGACTCACTCACTCACTGACTCACTCACTCACTGACTCACTCACTCACTGACTCACTCACTCACTGACTCACTCACTCACTGACTCACTCACTCACTGACTCACTCACTCACTGACTCACTCACTCACTGACTCACTCACTCACTGACTCACTCACTCACTGACTCACTCACTCACTGACTCACTCACTCACTGACTCACTCACTCACTCACTGACTCACTCACTCACTGACTCACTCACTCGCTGACTCACTCACTCACTCACTCGCTGACTGACCCACTCGCTGACTGACCCACTCGCTGACTGACCCACTCGCTGGCTGGCTGACTGACTGACTGACTCAGTGAATCACTGACTCAACTGATTCACTCACTGACTGACTGACTCACTGACTCCACTCAATCACTGACTCACTCACTCACTGATTCACTCACTCACTGATTCACTCACACTGACTCACTCACTCACTGACTCACTCACTCACTGACTCACTCACTCACTGACTCACTCACTCACTGACTCACTCACTCACTGACTCACTCACTCACTGACTGACTCACTCACTCACTGACTGACTGACTCACTGACTGAATCACTGACTGACTCACTGACTGACTGACTGACTGAATCACTGACTCACTCACTGACTGACTGACTGACTCACTCACTCACTCACTGACTGACTGACTGAATCACTGACTGAATCACTGAATCACTGACTCACTCACTCACTGACTGACTGACTGACTCAATGACTCACTGACTGACTGACTGAATCACTGACTGAATCACTGAATCACTGACTCACTCACTCACTCACTGACTGACTGACTGAATCACTGACTGAATCACTGAATCACTGACTCACTCACTCACTGACTGACTGACTGACTCAATGACTCACTGACTCACTGACTGACTGACTGACTGACTGAATCACTGACTGACTGAATCACACAGTCCCGAGCACACACACACACACAATTGCGCGCACACACACACACACACACACACACACACACACAGTCGCGCACACATGCCAATATCAAGGAAAACGAGGCAGGTTAACCAGCATCATGTCAGCATTCAGTGAATAAAACATCCATCACACAAACTGCATTAAATATAATAAGTTGTGTATTTTGCTCCTCCAACATAAACTGCTTGTCTTACCTTTGAGGCACAATCAGAGCAGCTGACCTTCTACACACAAAACTAAAAGTTTAGCTGATTCTGCAGTTTGTGTTCAGATAAAGTCAATCCCTTTGAGCCAGAGACGCCCGGCAAAGTGGACGAGTAAATCGCTGCAACTTTCAGACTCTCCTTCTATTGTTAATGTAACAAGAGGTTGGGCGTCTTTCCCAGGAACGAGCCGGAATGTTTGACTGAACGCTCGCTCAATTACGCAAAGGCTGCTGTGATGTTTAGCAATGCAAAGCACATCCAGAAACACTGGCCAGTGCATGCAAACCCGTCTGGACGGAGTCTTGATGATGCTGGAGGTGGCGTGAGGAAGACTATGGTCACAGCAGGGGTGAGGAGTGACAGGCCTTCATCATGTGCAGATGGCGAGAGAGGAGCATTACACACTCCATTCTCAGATATATTGAATATTCATTATATATTCACAATGATTTTGCATGGGACATGAAATTAAGCAACATTGTGAATATTCTCAAAGCTCAAAAAGAGCATTAACTCTTTCCCTGCCAGAGCACATCAGAAAATGAACAGACCCTCTGCTTTTAAACAACACCCATAAGATATTTCAATAGCATCTCCGGTTTAAAGTGTTTTTTCTAAAGTGTTTATTTACTAAGTTTCCATGTACATCAATTGTCTGTTTATTGCCTAATTATACAAATTATTATACTAATTAGCAGGGTAAGCAATAACTGTACTTAGATTAAGAGGTTTACAGGAAATGCACAAACATGTATAAATTCACAGCAATCCACAACACTGTGTCAAAATCAGTAAACCTTTGTTGTTGTCGGCTGTTGTCTTTTATTTGACTGCATCATATTAAAGAGTAAAAGAAGCACAAAAATATTCTATGAATCAATTCAAACGGACTGTAACAAAGAACAACCACGGATGGATGGATGGATGGATGGATGGATGGATGGACAGATTGACAACTACGGATGGATGGATGGATGGACGGACGGTCAGATGGATGGATGGATGGACGGACGGACGACGCACGGATGGAAAAGTATGGATGGATGGATGGATGGATGGACAACTATGGATGGATTGACAACTATGGATGGATGGACAGATAGATGAATGGATGGATGGACGGACAGATGGATGGATGGACGGATGGACTGACTGACAGATGGATGGATGGATGGAAGGATTGATGGATGGATGGATGGATGGACGGACGGAAAACTATGGATGGATGGACAACTCTGGATGGATGGATGGATGGATGGACGGACAGATGGATGGATGGACGGACGGAAAACTATGGATGGATTGACAACTCTGGATGGACGGATGGATGGATGGACGGACAGATGGATGGATGGATGGACGGACGACAGACGGACGGAAAACTATGGATGGATTGACAATTCTGGATGGATGGACGGATGGATGGACGGATGGATGGATGGACGACAGACAGACGGAAAACTATGGATGGATGGATGGACAACTATGGATGGATTGACAACTCTGGATGGATGGACGGATAGATGGATGGACAGACGGTCAGATGGATGGATGGATGGATGGACGGACGACGCATGGATGGAAAGTATGGATGGATGGATGGATGGACAACTATGGATGGATTGACAACTATGGATGGATGGATGGACAGATAGATGAATGGATGGACGGACAGATGGATGGATGGATGGATAGATGGATGGATGGACGGATGGACTGACTGACTGACGGATGGATGGATGGATGGAAGGATTGATGGATGGATGCATGGATGGATGGATTGATAACTATGGATGGATGGACGGATGGACAACTATGGATGGATGGATGGATGGATGGATGGATGGATGGATGGACGGACGGACAGAAAGACAGACGGATGGATGGATGGACAGATGGATGGATGGACGGACAGATGGATAGATTTATGGATGGACAGATGGATGGATGGATGGATTGAAAACTATGGATGGATGGACGGATGGACAACTATGGATGGATGGATGGATGGATGGATGGACGGACGGACAGAAAGACAGACGGATGGATGGATGGATGGATGGATGGATGGACGGACAGATGGATGGATGGACTGACTGACAGACGGACGGATGGATGGATGGATGGATGGATGAATGGATGGAAGGATTGATGGATGGATGCATGGATGGATGGATTGATAACTATGGATGGATGGACGGATGGACAACTATGGATGGATGGACGGATGGATGGATGGATGAAAACTATGGATGGATGGATGAATGGACGGATGGATGGATTGACAACTACTGATGGATAAACAAAATGTGACATTAAACATTTTCATGAAAAAAAAAATTCTGAGCAAAAATAAAAATATTTGATTTATTAATTATACATTGTATATTATTGACAAGGGGTTAAATATATGCAAGCTTTCCTAGCCAATCAGCTGTGATTGAAACGGTGGAAGAGCACACGAAACACTCGGAGGAAAGCACAGAACCTCCGGCTCCTTTGTCCGTAAATCTCTGAGGGGTTTGATCAGTGTTGATCTGACAGCTCGATTCATAACGAGAGACGTTCACATCCGTTCATCCTGGCGCTGTCAGGCGGGATAAAGGCCGTCTCGACCTGAGGCGCGACACACACGGCGGAGCGTGACGGAGGAGTGAAAGAGCGCTCGGGGTCTCGCACTCGGCTATTGTTCGGGGCCGGGGCCGGGGCCGGCGGCCAGGAGGATTAGCGCAGTTTCACGTCGTCTTGAGTTCACGGACAACATCGTGACCCCTTACAACCTCTCCTCACCCCAACACCGGACTAGAATAGAGGAAAACACGCAGACTGGCAACCAGTGCAATCGCTCCGCTCCATCCCTTTATCCCAGGAAAACAAAAGCAGCACAGACATTCCATCCACATTTTTCCAAAGCTGCTTTGGCGAAAGGAACGGAGTCTTTTGTGTGTGCCGGGATACAGAGGCGCTGCGAAAGCACGGATCAAACGAGAACGCTTGTTAGGTCAGAACATTAAGCGTCCGCGCAGCAGCGGCTTCCCCATGACGGAGAACAATGAGGAGGAGAGACGGAGCTCAGATGGAGACACTCGTGCTGTGCTCAGACAGGAAGTGGAGGAGGAGGAGGAGGAGCAGGTGTTCAACTCAACGCCTGCAGGCTTCAGATCCAGCAACATCACTCCTGCTCACACAGCAAATCCATTAATAATACATAAATACATATAAATAAATATTATTCTTAGGCTTATTGAATAAACATGTATTTACCTTATTTATTTATTTCTTTGTTTAATCTTAGGCTTGTTTATAAAAACTTTATTTATTTGTTTGTTTTTGATTGTGAAAAGATTCATATGCTTATTTATTATTTAATAAAACAGACAGACGGGTCTATGGATGAAAGGATGGATCGATGGATAGACGAAAGGATGGATGGACGACGGACGGACGGATGGATAGATAGGCGAAAGGATTAAAAGATAGATGGATGGACAAAAGGATGATGGCCGAAAAGATGAAAGAAAGGAGGAAGGATGGAGATGAAAGAATGGGTGAGTGGATGGATGGACAGATGGATGGATAGATGGACAAAAGGATGGAAGACAGGATGGATGGGCAAAAGGATGGATGGGCAAAAGGATGGAAGGACGGATGGAAGAAAGGATGGATGGGCAAAAGGATGGATGGGCAAAAGGATGGAAGGATGATGGGTGAAAGGATGAAAGAAAGGATGACTGATGGAGATGAAAGAATGGGTGAGTGGATGGATGGACGGATGGACAGATGGATAGATGGATGGATGGACGGATGGATAGATGGACGAAAGGATTAAAAGATGGATGGATGGAAGAATGGATCGATGGATAGACGAAAAGATGGATGGATGGACAGACAGACGGATGGATAGATGGGCGAAAGGATTAAAAGATAGATGGATGGACAAAAGGATGGAAGGATGTTGACAAAAGGATGAGCGAAAGGGCGAAAGGATGGATGAGCGAAAGGATGGATGGGCGGAAGGATTGATGGGCGAAAGGATGGATGGGAAAAGAATGGAAGAAAGGATGGATGGGCAAAAGGATGGAAGGATGATGGGCGGAAAGATGGATGGGCGAAAGGATGGAAGAATGATGGGCGGAAGGATGGAAGAAAGGATGGACGGATGGAGATGAAAGAATGGGTAAGTGGATGGATGGACAGATGGATGGATGAACGAAAAGATGGAAGAAAGTAAGGATGGGCAAAAGGACAGATGAAAGGATGGAAGAAAGGATGGATGGGCGAAAGGATGGAGGAAAGGATGATGGGCGAAAAGATGGAAGAAAGTAAGGATGGGCAAAAGGACAGATGAAAGGATGGAAGAAAGGATGATGGGCGAAAAGATGGAGGAAAGGATGGATGGACGAAAGGATGGAAGGATGATGGGCGGAAGGATGGAAAATAGGATGGATGGAAGAAAGGATGGATGGGCAAAAGGATGGAAGGATGATGGGTGAAAGGATGAAAGAAAGGATGACTGATGGAGATGAAAGAATGGGTGAGTGGATGGATGGACAGATGGACGAAAAGATGGAAGAAAGTAAGGATGGGCGAAAGGACCGATGAAAGGATGGAAGAAAAGATGGATGGATAGAGATGAAAGAACGGGTTGATGGATGGACAAACGGATGGATGGACAGACAAAACGATGGATGGACGACAGACAGATGAAAGGATGGATGATAGATAGATGGACAAAAGGATGATGGATGGATGGACAGATTCTCTAAACTCTGGTGTGGATCTGATGATGAGTGATCATTCCTCCAGTCTTCAGAGTCACATGACCCTTCACTAATCACTCTCACATGAGTTATGATTATGATGTCGAGCAGGGCCGGCCCTGACCAGTGTGCTGCCCTAGGCCAGATTTGACTTGGTGCCCTTGTATCAGGTTTAGCACTACATGTTTTCAGTCTCAGTTGTGGAAACACTGGTACTGTTTTATTTTTTAATGCATTGATGTTTTTAAATTTGTATTGTTTTATATGATGTCCAGTCCATTCTACCCCGTCATTATGTTCATGATATTATTATTATTTAATTTTTTTAAAAGGCTGATGATAGTTAAACTATACAAAAATAGCACCTACGCCACATTACAGCCTAAACACAAATAACAAGTGATTGCATCTGCATTCATGCACAAACTATTGAGAACGAGCAAAAGTGTTTGTTTTCCAGTAGATGCAGCAAACTTCCACTAATATGCACATTCATGTTTTCACCATGAGTTAAACTGAGAAATTTAGATATTTAATGTGAAATTTACATAAAATGTTGCTATTTTAAATAAACCTGTATATAAATATCATTACTAATTTCGGCAAATACATTTT
This sequence comes from Romanogobio albipinnatus, assembly GCA_023566225.1. Classification (NCBI taxonomy): domain Eukaryota; kingdom Metazoa; phylum Chordata; class Actinopteri; order Cypriniformes; family Gobionidae; genus Romanogobio; species Romanogobio albipinnatus. The sequence goes on along the minus strand of CM042253.1, from coordinate 1,752,915 downwards.
AAAATGTCCATATGTCCCCTTAAAGCTGCACAACTGTAGAGTAAAAACATTAGGCTATTAAAAAAGTGATATTACATGCGTTTAAAAAAACAGATATGATTCTTTTTGATAAAATCCACTGGAGAACCCAGAACAGCTGCTGGCATATAGTTTAAGGTCAAACTGGAATTAATTAGCGTACATTAGTATTTTACTACTATGCAAATAAATCAACTGTTCATTCATTACAGCACTTTACCTCTGTCTTTACACTGCAATGCTCTTCTTATTAAGTCATTTTTTCTTGTGTCCAGTCCAAACATCAAAAAATTCTTAAATCAAGATGTATTTACTAGTCAAATAACATTAGATAATTTTTTCCTTGTTTTCTGGGAGAAAAAATCTAAATGAAGTGAGTTTTATCTTAAAACAAGCTCAATGATCTGCCAATGGGGTGAGAAAAATGATCTTCTGTTTGGGACAGAAACAAGAAACACGATTATTTTTCTCACCCCATTGGCAGATCATTGAGCTTGTTTTAAGCTAAAACTCACTTAAGAAAAAATATAATTTTACTTATCTAGTAAATGCATCTTGGTTTAAGAATTTGTTGATATTTAGACTAGAAACAAGACAAAAATACTAAATAAGAAGAGCATGTGTGCAGTGTTTCCCTTCTCTTGCCTGCATCAGAGCTTCTGTTTTTATGACACTATAATTCGGCCATCCGTCATAAATGATCAGGCAACTTTCCCCGTGTCTACACCTGGAGCGAGCGGCCAAGCTCCCTAAACAATGAAAGCAATCCTGTAAATATCAGATGCGTATTAGAGAGGCGGCGCGACACAACAAATCCCCAACGCTAAACTGATCACGCGTTATATTTCTGACGCACTTCAAGCTCGGCGGGGGAGATGATGAGGCGGACCGGGAAGATGCGAGGACTTAGTTACGTTTTTTGCACTTTATTTGGTAATATTACAAATTAATATGAATAAAATAGTATCAGTAATACATTTTGGTGCCCCGACACTGCAAAAAATGCTTTTCTTACTTAGTATTTTTGTCTTGTTTTGGAGAAAAATAACTCAAAATTAAAGGAGTTTTTGCTTAAAATAAGCAAAACAATCTGCCAATGGGGTAAGCAAAATAATCTTAATTCAAACAGAAAACAAGATTATTTTGCTTACCCCACTGGCAGATTGTTTTGCTTATTTTAAGCAAAAACTTCCTTAATTTTGAGTTATTTTTCTCCAAAACAAGACAAAAACTTTTGCTTGTCTAGTAAATGCTTCTTAATGTAAGATTTTTTAGATATTTGGACTGAAAACAAGACAAAAATACTAAGTAAGAAAAGCATTTTTTGCAGTGTATGGATGAGTGGCGCCCCTAGCATTTGCCTATTCCGCCTATGCCACGGGCGGCCCTGGTGTCGAGAACAGCTCATAATACATCACATATTATCGCCTGAATCTGAACTTCAGTAGGAAATGACAAAACGATGTGTGTGTTCCCCTACAGAACAACTTCCCTCAGTCGTCCAATCAGAGACGAGCTTGTCTAATTGAGCAGAACTTTGCTTCAGCACAATCGAGATTAAAATGGCCGCCGACTCCCAGCTCCAATTTGCAGGAGCGTGAGTGTGAGTCTCCACACGAGCCCCGGGCCGTCCCGTCCGCACCGCTGCCTGTGTTCAGATAAAGCGGTCTGGCTCTTAATAAATGAGCTCTGTAATACTTCCTGTCAGCAAACCTGGATAATTCCCAGCGCAGTAATGCGGAGCCGGTGACAGGGCCCGTGAGCCGCGCGTCCGCCTCCGACGTCTCACTTTAATGAAGGAAGTGTTCAATCAGTGTGGCTTCCCAACCGTGCATGCATTAGACTCAGCCATCCCCGCAGGAGGAACACACTCCGACTTTATTATCCCTGCGTCTGACTGACACGATAACAAGCCCAGCTGGGACAGACCGCTCCTGTAAATCAAACGTGCTGAGCCCCTCGTCCTCCAGCGGGAGATCTCTCCTGGAGAACTACAGGAGGAACACGGACACGAGAGCGAGAGCGAGTGTGTGAGAGACACACTGAACACATCACATGACCGACCACAGTGTGCAGCTGTCACTGAAACCAGCAGCATTTAATCTTACGTTTGTTCTTGTATTTATTAAACAGTTATTTATTTATTTAAGCATTCTTATTGTTTACCAAAACATTATTGATTTATTTACATTTTTAAATAATATAAGGCTTTTTAAATAAAACTTTTATTTTTTTGTTTATTTGTTTGCTGGATCTTTATTAGGCTTATTTTTATTATTTATTAATTTAATCATTCTTATTGTTTACTAAAATGTTATTTATTTACGTTTTTAAATAATATAAAGCTTTTTAAATAAACATTTTTTTTGTTTATTTGTTTGTTTGATCTTTATTAGGCTTATTTTTATTATTTATTCTTTTATTTATTTATTCAATCAATCATTCTTATTGTTTACTAAAACATTATTGATTTATTTACTTAATAAATAAGATCGTTTTTAAATAATATAAAGCTTTTTAAATAAACATTTATTTATTTTTTGTTTATTTGATCTTTATTAGGGTTATTTTTATTATTTATTAATTTATTTAATCATTCTTATTGTTTACTAAAACATTATTGATTTATTTACGTTTTTAAATAATATAAAGCTTTTTAAATAAACATTTGTTTTGTTTATTTGTTTGCTGGATCTTTATTAGGCTTATTTTCATTATTTATTAATTTATTTATTTAATCAATCATTCTTATTGTTTACTAAAACATTATTTATTTACTTACTTATTAATAAATAAGATAATTTTTTAAATAAGGCTTTTTAAACAATTTTGTTTTGTTTTTTGTTTGTTTGATCTTTCTAAGGCTTATTTTTATTATTTAGACCTATTTATTAAACTGTTATTTATTTATTTATTTATTAAGATAATTTTAGGCTTATTGAATAAACATCTATTAAGAATGATACGATCATAGGCTCATTTAATAAAAACGTATTTATTAATTTCATCCTTATTTATTTATTATCTATTATTTATTTGTTTGTTTGTTTGTTTAATAATTCTTAGGCTTGTTTATTAAACCACTATTCATGTATTTACATATATATTTATTTATTTAACAAGATCATTCTTATGCTTATTTAATAAACATTTTATTTATTTAATGAAATAACCTGAGAATGATTTTGTTGATTTATTCATTTTATATATGAAACCTTGATATATTTATTTAATAAACATTAATTTATTTAGTGAGTTTTTTTTAAAAACTTAAATTGTATTTGAAGTAAATAAATGAATAAATCAACAAAATCATTCTTTATTAAACATTTATGTTTTGCAGTTCCTTTTTCACATTATTATTTTAAAAATAATGTCTAATATTTCTGAATAATGACGATCATGGATGATGTGGTATTTTTCTAATATAATAAAATAATTTCTCAAGCGTTCAGGGTTTATTTTGCTACAGTGCCCAGTGAATAATACGAGGGATTAATGACCTCACACATTATGATTTCCTTCAGAAGAACGTGCACTGATGAATCATTCATAAATTCAGTTTGTGTATACAGTGCTTTTCACAAAACACACACTCGAGTCTGATCATCCTCCAGCGGTTCATCAGATCCGAGCACAGGGTGTTTCCCTCACACACTCGACGGTGGGCTTTTGAAGCAGAGAGCCACATCAGTAGCGCTCCGGGATGCTGATGCTGTAATTCCAGACTCCCGTGGCGGAGCTCCAGCTTCATCTGCTTAAACAAGGACAGGAAGGAAGAGGGGAAATGCCCTAAATATGAGCCTCAGGAACACGCCAACCCAGAAGAGCGAGCGGAGATACCTTACAGGAGAACGCCACTTCATTAAACAACACACACACACACACACACACACTCGAATGTCATAAATCAACCAAATGTGTCTTTTCAACCACACAGAATCATTATTTCTGTGTTACAATAATTCAAATGATCATAGAAGTACTGGTCAAAGTTTATAGTTCGGATATAAACACTGATGTCTACATCAGCAAATCACCTTAACTTGGCACTTCAAATAATTATTGTATCAATTACATCGTTAGACCAGTAGGTGGAGATAAGTGACAGTTAAAAACATGAGTCAGTGAATCATTCATTCAAGAGATTCGTTCAAAAACACTGATTCATCCAGTAATGAAACAAGTGAAGTCTTTATGCGTGAGTCATTGAATCATTCATTCAAGAGATTCGTTCAAAAACACTGATTCATTGAATCATTCGTTCAAGATATTTATTCAAAAACACTGATTCATCCAGTAATGAAACAAGTGAAGTCTTTATGAGTGAGTCACTGAATCATTCACTCAAGAGATTAGTTCAAAAACACTGATTCATTGAATCATTCATTCAAGAGATTCATTCAAAAACACTGATTCATCCAGTAATGAAACAAGTGAAGTCTTTATGAGTGAGTCACTGAATCATTTACTCAAGAGATTCATTCAAAAACACTGATTCATCCAGTAATGAAACAAGTGAAGTCTTTATGAGTGAGTCACTGAATCATTTACTCAAGAGATTCATTCAAAAACACTGATTCATCCAGTAATGAAACAAGGGAAGTCTTTATGAGTGAGTCACTGAATTATTCATTCAAGAGATTCGTTCAAAAACACTGATTCATTGAATCATTCATTCAAAGATTCGTTCAAAAACACTGATTCATCCAGTAATGAAACAAGTGAAGTCTTTATGAGTGAGTCATTGAATCATTCATTCAAGAGATTCGTTCAAAAACACTGATTCATTGAATCATTCATTCAAGAGATTCATTCAAAAACACTGATTCATCCAGTAATGAAACAAGTGAAGTCTTTATTAGTGAGTTATTGAATCATTTACTAAAGAGATAAGTTCAAAAACACTGATTCATCCAGTAATGAAACAAGTGAAGTCTTTATGAGTGAGTCATTGAATCATTCATTCAAGAGATTTGTTCAAAAACACTGATTCATCCAGTATTGAAACAAGTGAAGTCTTTATGAGTGAGTCATTGAATCATTCAATCAAGAGATTCATTCAAAAACACTGATTCATCCAGTAATGAAACAAGTGAAGTCTTTATGAGTGAGTCATTGAATCATTCATTCAAGAGATTCATTCAAAAACACTGATTCATCCAGTAATGAAACAAGTGAAGTCTTTGAGTGAGTCATTGAATCATTCACTCAAGAGATTCGTTCAAAAACACTGATTCATCCAGTAATGAAACAAGTGAAGTCTTTATGAGTGAGTCATTGAATCATTCATTCAAGAGATTCATTCAAAAACACTGATTCATCCAGTAATGAAACAAGTGAAGTCTTTATGAGTGAGGCATTGAATCATTCATTAAAGAGATTCATTCAAAAACACTGATTCATCCAGTAATGAAACAAGTGAAGTCTTTATGAGTGAGTCATTGAATCATTCACTCAAGAGATTCATTCAAAAACACTGATTCATCCAGTAATGAAACAAGTGAAGTCTTTATGAGTGAGTCATTGAATCATTCATTCAAGAGATTCGTTCAAAAACACTGATTCATCCAGTAATGAAACAAGTGAAGTCTTTATGAGTGAGTCATTGAATCATTCATTCAAGAGATTTTTTCAAAAACACTGATTCATCCAGTAATGAAACAAGTGAAGTCTTTATGAGTGAGTCATTGAATCATTCATTCAAGAGATTCATTCAAAAACACTGATTCATCCAGTAATGAAACAAGTGAAGTCTTTATGAGTGAGGCATTGAATCATTCATTAAAGAGATTCATTCAAAAACACTGATTCATCCAGTAATGAAACAAGTGAAGTCTTTATGAGTGAGTCATTGAATCATTCACTCAAGAGATTCATTCAAAAACACTGATTCATCCAGTAATGAAACAAGTGAAGTCTTTATGAGTGAGTCATTGAATCATTCATTCAAGAGATTCGTTCAAAAACACTGATTCATCCAGTAATGAAACAAGTGAAGTCTTTATGAGTGAGTCATTGAATCATTCATTCAAGAGATTCATTCAAAAACACTGATTCATCCAGTAATGAAACAAGTGAAGTCTTTATGAGTGAGTCAGTGAATCATTCATTCAAGAGATTCGTTCAAAAACACTGATTCATCCAGTAATGGAACAAGTGAAGTCTTTATGAGTGAGTCATTGAATCATTCATTCAAGAGATTTTTTCAAAAACACTGATTCATCCAGTAATGAAACAAGGGAAGTCTTTATGAGTGAGTCATTGAATCATTCACTCAAGAGATTTGTTCAGAAACACTGATTCATCCAGTAATGAAACAAGTGAAGTCTTTATGAGTGAGTCATTGAATCATTCATTCAAGAGATTCATTCAAAAACACTGATTCATCCAGTAATGAAACAAGGGAAGTCTTTATGAGTGAGTCACTGAATCATTCATTCAAGAGATTCATTCAAAAACACGGATTCATCCAGTAATGAAACAAGTGAAGTCTTCATGAGTGAGTCATTGAATCATTCATTCAAGAGATTCATTCAAAAACACTGATTCATCCAGTAATGAAACAAGTGAAGTCTTTATGAGTGAGTCATTGAATCATTCACTCAAGAGATTCATTCAAAAGCACTGATTCATCCAGTAATGAAACAAGTGAAGTCTTTATGAGTGAGTCATTGAATCATTCACTCAAGAGATTCGACAGTATTTGTAAAGAATCGTGATCTCCATTTTAAACAAAAACATTTGTGCTGAGTTCATTTTTCTGACACCATTTGGCAGATTTTTGTTTCTTGTTTTAAGCATCACTCATTTTGCTCCTCCAGTAAATGTATCTTGATCTAAGAAGGTTTAGATATTTGTGCTGGAAAACAAGACTGTGAGGAACAAATGAAAGCTTATTCACTCAACACATTTTGTATTTTTCTCCTTCTTTTTCTCTCTTGCGATTATTTATCTGCACTTTAACGCTCTGGAAGCTCAAGGCAGCCTCGTCCAGCACTGACCTTTACCTGTCACTTCATAATATTTATGACCTTTTCATGAACACGTCAGTCAACATCTGCTGTCCCGTTCAACAATCAATCACTCGTCTGTCGCCCGGCTCGACCCGACGTGCGGATACAAGTGTGTTTCCTCTTGTAACGCGACCGCGAGAGGGGAGGCTCGGGAAGATGAATGCAGAGCTGATGGTTAATGGTTAAAATCGAGCAGGAAGGGCCATTCGATATTTCACACGCTTCTCAACAAGGTTACAGAGCCTGGCGCTGTTATAAACTGATTCCCTGTATTATATTAATTCAATAATAAAACTGAGCCTGGGACGCTCTGGGTTCGAGATCCTTAATGCCCCGAAACACTCTCAGCAATCCAAGAAATGAGGGCAGACGATTGTGCCGCCGCTCCCATCATCTCTCACACACACTGTAATCTGCAATGATATAAAGGTGAAATATCAGTGTTTCATTCGACTACAGCAAGCATTTGTGTGCGCAGACCAATGAGTGAGTCATTGAATCATTCATTCAAGAGATTTGTTCAGAAACACTGATTCATCCAGTAAAGAAACAAGTGAAGTCTTTGAGTGAGTCATTGAATCATTCATTCAAGAGATTTGTTCAAAAACACTGATTCATCCAGTAATGAAACTATGAGTGAGTCACTGAATCATTCATTCAAGAGATTTGTTCAAAAATACAGATTCATCCAGTAATGAAACTATGAGTGAGTCACTGAATCATTCATTCAAGTGATTCGTTCAAAAACACAGATTCATCCAGTAATGAAACTATGAGTGAGTCACTGAATCATTCATTCAAGTGATTCGTTCAAAAACACTGATTCATCCAGTAATGAAACTATGAGTGAGTCACTGAATCATTCACTCAAGAGATTCGTTCAAAAACACTGATTCATCCAGTAATGAAACTATGAGTGAGTCACTGAATCATTCACTCAAGAGATTCGTTCAAAAACACTGATTCATCCAGTAAAGAAACAAGTGAAGTCTTTGAGTGAGTCATTGAATCATTCATTCAAGAGATTTGTTCAAAAACACTGATTCATCCAGTAATGAAACTATGAGTGAGTCACTGAATCATTCATTCAAGAGATTTGTTCAAAAACACTGATTCATCCAGTAATGAAACTATGAGTGAGTCACTGAATCATTCATTCAAGAGATTAGTTCAAAAACACTGATTCATCCAGTAATGAAACAAGTGAAGTCGAAGTCAGCAAGCATTTGTGAGCATCTCCTCAAGCACTCCAGACATCCGTGTAGCTGCTTCATCAGTGTATTGGCTGTATCGGTGTAATGAGCTTAATGTGCCTCAAACAGCCCAAAGGGAGCGGCCAATGACCCTCATTAAAAGAGGATCTATTTCCTGAGAAGCATCTCCAGTCGCGCTGCATTCAGTCAGACTGTAAACAGGGCTGTTATCTGCGGCGTCCACAACTCACTCACTGTACACAGCCATGACTGCACATATACAAACAGACAAGAGCAGTCTCTCAAACATCTCAAAATATATAGAAACCGCTCAAATCTTATTCAATAGAATTGACTGGATGGTGGAAATACAATTTGAAGGAAATGAACGCATTCAAAAGTAAGTGATCAAAAGTACAAAAGATTAAAGGTAAAGATTACAAGAAATTATATTTCTAATAAATGCTGTTCTTTTGAACTTTCTTCAAATCAAAGAATCCTGAAAAATACACTGTATCACAGTTTCCAAACAAAGTTTTAAAACTAATTATGATGTAAAAAGTCAAAATTATGATAAAAAGTTTAAATTATTAACATACTAAACTGAAATTATGTAAAAAGTCCAAATTATTACTTAAGAATTATAAGTCAAAATTATGATGTAAACAGTCAAAATGATTACATAAACAGTCAAAATTACTTGTTAAAAGTCAAAATTATTACATAATAGTCAAAATTTTTAAGTAAAAAGTCAAAATTATTACGTAAAAAGTCTATTATGTAAACGGTCAAAATTATTACGTAAAAAGTCTATTATTATGTAAACGGTCAAAATTATGATGTAAATAAAAGTCCAAATTATTACTTGAGTAAGAATTTTGACAGTCAAAATTATGATAAAAAGTTTAAATTAATAACATACTAAACTGAAATGATGTAAAAAGTCCAAATTATTACTTAAGAATTATAAGTCAAAATGATGATGTAAACAGTCAAAATGATTACATAAACAGTCAACATTATTAAGTAAACAGTCAAAATTACTATGTTAAGTCCAAATTATTACATTAAAAGTCCAAATTATTAAGTAAACAGTCAAAATTACTACGTTAAAAGTCAAAATTATTACATAATAGTCAAAATTTTTAAGTAAAAAGTCAAAAGTATTACGTAAAAAGTCTATTATTATGTAAACGGTCAAAATTATGATGTAAATAAAAGTCCAAATTATTACTTGAGTAAGAATTTATGACAGTCAAAATTATGATATAAAGTTTAAAATATTAACTTACTAAACTGAAATTACATTAGTCCAAATTATTACATAAACAGTCCAAATATTACATAAACAGTCCAAATTATTACATAAAAAGTCCAAATTATTACGTAAACAGTCAAAATTATTACTTAAGTAAGAATTATGACAGTCAAAATTATGATAAAGTTTAAACTATTATATTATACTAAATTGAAATTACGTAAAAAGTCAAAATTATGATGTAAACAGTCAAAATGATTACATAAACAGTCAAAATTATTACGTAAACAGTCAAAATTACTATGTTAAAAGTCAAAATTATTACGTAAAAAGTCTATTATGTAAACGGTCAAAATTATGATGTAAATAAAAGTCCAAATTATTACTTGAGTAAGAATTATGACAGTCAAAATGATGATAAAAAGTAGAAATTAATAACATACTAAACTGAAATGTAAAAAGTCCAAATTATTACTTAAGAATTATAAGTCAAAATTATGATGTAAACAGTCAAAATGATTACATAAACAGTCAACATTATTAAGTAAACTGTCAAAATTACTATGTTAAGTCCAAATTATTACGTTAAAAGTCAAAATTATTACATTAGTCAAAATTTTTAAGTAAAAAGTCAAAAGTATTACGTAAAAAGTCTATTATTATGTAAACGGTCAAAATTATGATAAAAAGTTTAAATTATTAACATACTAAACTGAAATGATGTAAAAAGTCCAAATGATTACTTAAGAAGTATAAGTCCAAATGATGATAAAAAGTAGAAATTATTAACATACTAAACTGAAATTATGACTTAAAAGTCAAATTTGTGGCATAAAGTCAAAATGACAAAAGTTAAAAAGATGACTTTAAAAAAAAATCAAAATTATGACAAGTTGTAATGATGATTGAACACTGATAATGACATGAGAGTGATTAGTGAAGGGTCATGTGACACTGAAGACTGGAGGAATGATGATTTGATGACTTTATTATATATTCACATAGAGAACAGCTGATCTACACTGGAGGAATATGACACTGGAGTTATGATCATAAACACAGCTTTAGTGAGCGGAAGAAGAGACTGATGAAACATTTCTAAGAGCTGAAAAATGTGGTAAATTTCATGTTGACTTTAGCCCTTAATAACCTGAAGCCAAAATAGGTCGTTTTCACATATTTTATTACATTTTTACAATAAAATGCAAACACAATGTGCCATCTTCATGTCAACAAATATGGCTTTAGATAAATTACAGTTATTGAGCATTACTGTGTGTGGCGAGTTTGTAAAGAGTATTTAAATAGACCCAAAAAACACAATACATTTTGTTGCTGGTTTTAATTTCTTTTTTAAATCGGAAAAACACTATAATTCATATATTATGCACATCTTTTTTCTGACTCTGGGTTGCAGTTTTCACTCCGTTTTTTCACACACAAATACGCAACACACACACAACATGCCAAGATGAAACCATGGGATTTTAAATAAACACGCTTAATTTATTTTATTATTTTACTGTATGCAATCCAGATCTCTCCGTTCAAATCCTTTCTTCCCGCGAGCCGCTGTCATTTGATGACAGAAAGCATGAAAAGACCGCAATAAGCCCAAAGTGCAAGCCATGCCATCGGGTTAAACTTAACTCATGTTACCACGGTATGACCCATCCAGTGCCTTACAGCCACTGCACATTTAAAGTATGATCTAGTGCCTGGATGACCCAGAACACACAGAACCGGTGATAATATCTCAGCAAGTTTTCTCTAAACTGAAAGGGAACCGAGAGCATCGGCCCTCGTGCTAATCTACTGCTCTTTATCTGAACTCAAAGCAAACGATCCGCATCACCGGGCCGCTCAGAGCCCAGAAACAAGAGAGCTGATGAGTGTGTCTGAGTCTACGCTAATGGAGGCCATTCTTCACGCTAACCTAACGACTTTCCAAAGGCCTGAGAACAGCAGTCCGCTCGCATTTAACCTCAAAATGGGTCCGGAAACGATGCCCGCGGCTGCTGCGACCCGGCGAGGAGACGAGCGGGCTTTATGAAGCACACCGCGTCCATCACGCTGCTGGGAGACGCATCACATCTCTGCAGAACAACGGATGAGACGGGGAAAATGAGCAATAATAAAACACACAGGCCGCTCGTAACAAAGAGTCATAAAAAGCAAAAGCAACATCACTATCGTGGTCACTGGAGTGTTGCAGCACAGACAAAAACAAGCTGGGGAAACTTTCCAGACGGGGTGCAACTTCACAGCGCATTACAGCCAACACGATCAAAGCTTCATCGTAATAAATCTGCACGGATCAATCGGGATGAAGCTCTTAAAGGTGCATGCAGTCGATCGGCTCATGTTGTGCTGCTGGTACACTCACAAACCCATGCATATTACAACTATGGAAGCTCGTTTCCGCCACAGAGTAACACAATTAAAAGGTAATGATGGCCAGATCTCCGTAAAAGTTTGCATGCTTCTTTAGAATAATATGGCGCACATGCTCAGGTAATTTGGTGAAGTTCTGTGCAGAGCCGACCATTTTTCAGTCATTTTGCATAGTATAATATTGAGCATTTTTCACCTTTATAATAGTTAAAGCACCACCAATGGCCCGACGTCCATAAAAGTTCCCAAGCTTCTTTAGGATCAGGAGACACATGTGCATGCCTGATTTTGTCAGGGAGGAAGAGGGCCTTCGATGAGATTTACCATCGAAATACATCATTTTGACACCTTTTTAAAAGTTATAGCGCCACCAAGTGGCCAGTCGCTGCGTCCTTTTTCACACGACCACAGAATGAGCTCTTACATAGGTGTGCTGATTTTGGTGAAAATATCTCGTTCGGTTGACGAGTTATAGGCATTTTACTAAAAGTGGCTCCTCCCACTTTGTACGTTTTGGCGGCCCTTAGGGACCGTGAACCGAAATTTTAACTTTTATTGATAACTACTGACAACCAGACTTCAGAGAATTTTGCTGCACTGGTTTGGTTCCGGTCGGGCCAGAAACCTGGGACTAGCTCGCAAAAGTAGGTTTTTGGGAAAAAACAAAATACCGAAAAATTTCCCAGGGTGCCAAGCAAATCAGAGGCATGCATTTTTGCAACGTTTTTAAGCGCTAAATCACACCGTTGCGCAAACCATAAGGCGAAACCTTGCATGTTTGGTATCGTTGGAAAAGAATTCAGGAATATAAGGAGGGGAGTCCCGTGAAAAGAGCTGACTTGAAACTTCTCAGGCCCCTTCAGGGCATTTTCAAGTCAATCGGACTAACGATAGGGTGGTTATTACCATTTTCATGTTTTTTCCCTGCTATATCACCACCAAGTGGCCAATGGCCACAATTTAATTCACATTTAATTCAACGTTTTGCATGCCATTTCTTTGTAATGATTTGTGAAATGTACTGGTATTTGAGCAAAAATTGTCTCAATCACATTTGATTTCAGTGTTTACACAAAGTAGCATGTACAATATATCCAACTATTATTATATCACTGAGCGATAATATAGTCGTGATTATCTAAGTCCAATAATACAGGGCTCCAGACAAACATCTGAGAGCAGTGGCACCAGCGCCACTAAGTTCTACAGATGGTGGCGCTGGAGGAAAATTTATCATAAGGTTAATTAAATCATAAAATTACTATTGTTTTGCATTGTTTTGTTAATAAGTGCAGTTACTACTAATAGTACATGTTTGTTTATTGGAAATTTAACAGTGAAGCGCTGAGCTTGAATTGTTATGCAGAAAAAAAATTAACTTTTATTAACAACAGTAATGTGCAAAAACCTAAACTTGTAATATTCCACTCTTATTAAATGTACTATTGTTCTTCTATAGTATCACACTGAACTAAAAGGAACACTCTTTACTTGTTTTCTGTGTGATCCAGTCACAATTTGAAGAAAAGTTTTAGTTTTTCATGAGACTTTGTGACTTTCTACTTTTTTTCATATATTAAGGAGTGGAAATGTCTAATAAGTCAAATATGTGCTCCTATGCCGCCACCTACTGGTTATAGTGTTTTTTAGGTTTTTTTGCCATTAAGTGTCCAGCACCTTTACACTTTTAGTTTTACAAATCATCACACTAAAAATAATATTAAAATTGGACAATATTTTAAGGTTTGAAGTGCTGGAAAAAGTGTGAAACACTTGAAAAGTGCTTGAATTTCACTCTCAAAAGGTTGTACGAACCCCTGAGATGATTAATGTCAAATAAAAAAACATTTGACCATTTCCTCCACAATACCATGGGGTGTTACTACATTAAATCCATGGTGAATGTTTATGATTTGTGGACTGAAATGAATGTTTCTCCTGGTCTCTGCGTCAGCTCTGATCTGATATCTGTGGTTTATAACAGAGGATTCTGCACCGAACGCCTCCACTAGGTCTCGCAGTAGCGATGTTATTAATACTGAGGTGAACTCAAATGCGTTCTCACTGGATCTCCAGCGCTGTTTTGTAACGGTGTGGCGTGATGGAGATCGGCCCGTGTGTGAGCTCGCGCTGCGATGTCTATTATTGCTCCGAGCTGATCAACGGTCCGCGCAGCACAGCTCAAACGAGTAGCGCGGGTCCGTTCCGCTTTCGTTTGCCGTCCGATGTTTCTCATGTGTAACAGAAATGGCAGCTCTTATAAGTTGGGCACCTCCAACCAAATTCAGTCGCACCAGCAGGAAAAAAGGTCGCAAAATGCCACCATTTAGTCGCAGACTGAAGCCCTGTAATATAGAGATTACAAATTTGTATTGGCTTGTCGTGTTAGGGGAATAAAATAAAACACTGAGCAACAAATCTCCCATAAATTTGTATCATTATTTAAATCACCCTCATGTTATTCTTTATTTAGTGAAATGAGCAAAATGTGCTTCAAATGTGGCATTTGATTAAGAAAATCATAACTGAATGTAGTCATGAATGAGCCATCATATGACCTGGAATAGGGTTTATATGAACGGTTATGATAATCTTATGCACGTTTTGACATTGATATGAGCGAGTAAATGATGGCAGAACGATCATTTTTCTCTTTAAATAGATTTCAGACACCACTCAACATTTGAACAAACTATGTTTAGAAATGGATGGCATATTTGTGGTTTTTAAAGGATGTTTTATCCCGGCTGTGGTAACGACCCATTAGAAATTCAATCAACCACAGCAGGACATTAACAACTGATACATGAGATGGTCTCCTCAAACTGAAGCTGAATTAACCAGGCCCGGTTAACAGTTGTCATCTGATATAACAGAGATATTGAGGCTCAGTTCTACAGTCGATCCTGTGCTGACAGTGATGTGCGTCTCCGCTCGCCCTCATCTGTCCGTTCTCCAGCGGACGACATGATTGACACGTCCCTGCAGACTCTGATGTGTTTACAATCGCCGACCACAGTTCGTCCTAAAGGAGCGGTTAGCTCGCCCGTGTGTGTCTCACTGACAGATTCTTCACTGATTACGGGAAGAGACTTCACAAGTTCTCCAGACTGCGACTAAAACGTTGCATTTGCTCCCCAAAAATATTCATAAGCGAGTGATATTTTTGCTGAGGTTGCCAATGGCGATCATTGTGATGAGTAGCCTAGCATCTTTGTGTGGACGTAATAAAATGAGACGACGCGCAGCAAAGTTACAGTGGAAAAAAATACACATCAGAAACGGAAAATCATCTCATCTCAATCGAGCAACAACGCTGACGGCTGTGCCCGCACGAGAGAGACTTTTTTCTTCAAGTACTAATTTGCTGAATTTACCAAATTAAAAACAAACGGAAGGAAAGTCAAGTAACATGGGAGCGTTTTAGTGAAGTAGTTTAACAAGACAAATCAAGTGTTGGGTAGTCTATGTGATGTGTAACGGCCGTGAAGCGCTCTATATATTTATATATATATGATAAATTAATAAAGCCTATAGTGGAGAAAACTGTGAAAGTCGCTGTGTGTGTGTGTGTGTGTGTGTGTGTGTGGTGTTGTTAAAATGTTAAGAGGCGCATAGATTTAAGTTATTTCAGTTCTACACAAGCAAAAAAGACTTGTACTTAAACTGTCGTCTTAATGAGAAAGAATGGAAGGAGCTAAAAATGCACCGCCCATATAACTGCACCGTGTTTATTCTTTTGTGGCACTTGAAAAAATAATTTGGCGCCTAACTTATTCCCTTATAGGAGCCAATGGCCAATATTTTTGTCTGGAGCCCTGACATCTATAACGCACACAAACACACTGGCATGAAATCTCAAAAGATGAATACACGTCGATCCGATATGATGCACACAAACACTGATATTTATTTGCATTCATTATTTTACAATAGGTCTCCTACAACAGCAGTTAACATGAGTTAAAGCCGTGTTAACTGACATGAACAATGACCAACTATGTTTTTAACTAATATAGACAAAGACGAATAAACGCTGTAATTCGGGCTTTCCACACAGGAAATGCTCACACAGTAGATCAAGGTCATGGGTTCGATTTCCAGAAGAATGCATGACCCGATCAAATGTTTAATGCATGCATGCCAAGTGCATGAAAATGTGAATTGCTAGCAGATGCATTAACTAATGAGACCTTCTTGTAAAAAGACACAGAGCAGCTTTAGAGCATCACACTCTGTTCTAAACGATAACATTACACTGCCCTCTAAGAGTTTGAGTCTTAGTCACGTGACACATCCACTGCATGCTTCAGGATTGGTGAAAGTGAAGTTAGGATGTGAGCCGCTCATGCCGACTGAAGCAACAGAAGGTGTCAGAAGGACGATAAGGACGGCCAGTTTGTCTGATCTCTCAGGAGGACGACACCAGCGAGCGAGTCTGAAAGTGGACGGGGATGATGGGAAATGCTCAGCGCTGGGGACGGAGCGGCTCTGATTAAGTTTTGGGCCTGAGAGATGTCCCACTTCAGACCCCTGAGCGGCACACAACAGCCTGTAATGGGTTCTGTGTTATCAGAGGACAAACGCTCGGAGAGACTCTAAACTCACGACACAAACGCACAAGGAGAACAGGAAGAAACCTCAACCCAGGAAAGCAACATTTGGGGGAAAAGCAAGCTTCTACGTTTACATGCGATTATAATGACAGTCCTTCCAGAAAAATGCGGCTTTTTTGTGATTGTTGTGGGCAAAAATCCTTGATTATGCGGCACGTTTTCTTAAAAAATGCGATGAAATTGCGGGAACTTGCAAAAACTGCGGTTTGATGAAAAAGAGAAAAAAAGCACTACATCACAGAAAGTGCTGGGAATATTTAAGTTCTCATCTTGTTTTATTGAAGACCTTAATAAACACACGGCTCAAATTTACAAAACATTGAGTCAAACAAGTTCTGTAGCTTTACAAAAGGAATATGCTACAACTTCTGAAGAAATGAATAAATAACTTCCTGTTTTACAGAGCTAGCTTTACAAAACAGACATTTGAGTGCTTCCAATGCACAGAGTGCAATCTCTTAAAGGGTTAGTTCATCCAAAAATTTTAATTCTGTCATTAATGACGTCCCCTCATGTCGTTGGACACCCGTCAGACCTCCGGTCATCTTCAGACACAGAGGAAGATATTTAAGTTGAATTCCGATGGCTCAGAAAGGCCTCCATTGGCTCAATGTACACTATCAAGACCCATAAAACACTAAAGACGTCATTACAAAATCCATCTCACTACAGCGGCTCTACAATAACTTTATTAAGCGACGATAATAGAAATTGTGCGCAAAAAAAAACTAAATAACGACTTATATAGTGATGACCGATTTCAAAACACAGCATCATGAAACTATGAATCAGTGAGTCGATTCATGATTCGGATCGCGTGTCAAACTGCTGAAATACGTGACTTTGGCGATCCAAACCACTGAATCGACTCATTGATTCATAACGCTCCGAACCGCTGAATCGACTCACTGATTCATAACGCTCCGAACCGCTGAATCGACTCACTGATTCATAACGCTTCAAACCACTGAATCGACTCACTGATTCATAACGCTTCAAACCGCTGAATCGACTCACTGATTCATAACGCTTCAAACCACTGAATCGACTCACTGATTCATAATGCTTCAAACCGCTGAATCGACTCACTGATTCATAACTCTTCAAACCACTGAATCAACTCACTGATTCATAACTCTTCAAACCACTGAATCGACTCACTGATTCAAAACGCTTCAAACCACTGAATCGACTCACTGATTCATAATGCTTCAAACTGCTGAATCGACTCACTGATTCATAACTCTTCAAACCACTGAATCGACTCACTGATTCATAACGCTTCAAACCGCTGAATCGACTCACTGATTCATAATGCTTCAAACCGCTGAATCGACTCAATGATTCATAACGCTTCAAACCACTGAATCGACTCACTGATTCATAATGCTTCAAACCACTGAATCGACTCACTGATTCATAACGCTTCAAACCACTGAATCGACTCACTGATTCATAACGCTTCAAACCACTGAATCGACTCACTGATTCATAATGCTTCAAACCGCTGAATCGACTCACTGATTCATAACGCTTCAAACCACTGAATCGACTCACTGATTCATAACGCTTCAAACCGCTGAATCGACTCACTGATTCATAACGCTCTGAAGCTTCATGATGCTGTGTTTTGAAATCGGTCATCACAGGGAAACTGCTTTG
Organism: Romanogobio albipinnatus; assembly: GCA_023566225.1. NCBI lineage: Eukaryota > Metazoa > Chordata > Actinopteri > Cypriniformes > Gobionidae > Romanogobio > Romanogobio albipinnatus. Next base: position 1,734,758 of record CM042253.1, on the reverse strand, counting down.
CTCTTTTGCTGTTATTTTTGTTGGCCAATGGGAGTTTGCGCTTCATCATGGTTTCACTGATATCTATGGTTTCTCCGCGGGGTTTGCAGCTTTTTGATGACGTTCGCGTCGGGTAATTACGTCACTTCAAAACGTTCCCATGGCAACAGGGGGAAATGGCGGCTCTCTCAACTTTCTGCTAATATATATATGGCTTTTTTTGCAACGAAAATGCGGGGATTATGAAATCATGCTAGCCCCGCATATTTTGCACGTGGAAATAGGCAATTTATGTGGAGAAAGTGTGGCGTATTTGAAAAAATGCGGCCCCCGCATAAATATGCGGACTTTGGCTGATTATGCGTTAAATCACGCGATCGCATAATCGTGTTTTTCTGGAGGGACTGTAATGAGATTTAGGCGATTAAAGTGCCACTATTATGCCATTTTTGTTTAGATTCACATGCAAAGGTCAAAATCAATTTAATTTTCTTATAATATGCAGTGCACATCATTTCTCTGAAAAAGAGTCTGAAAATGCTTCGATCAAGGATTCAGTCTCTCTAAACTACGGCTCTCAAAATTGACGTTTGAATATTCCCTCTAAAAAAAACACAAATATTCGAACTAATCGAACATCTGGTTGCGCATTTTTGTCAATGACGCGCATTACTTTAATAACAGGACAAATTCATACAAAGAGACATAATTACTTGTATAGGTAGTCTATTTAAGTTTAAACATATTTGACAACGTATTACCTACACACAAGTAAATCTCTCTCGCCCTCTCTCTCTCTGCGCATAACGGTTTAAATGAGCAAACACATTTTGAGAGCTGATCAAGAGTTTCGTGCAAGCAATTTAAGGTCGCGACTCTTGTCCCAAATATAGCAGGCTTTATTCAGTGATTGAAACAAATATTAATTGAAGTTTTACAGCATATTGAACGCTCCGAGCGAGCTGTGCTGTGGTAAACATGGAACTTTTCCTTGACATGAAACGGTAAATAATCAAACCAGTGGAAGCAGTGCATTATCTTTTATTCATGCAACATCTCTTCAGTCAGTACAGTAGCCTACACTTTAGTAATGTTAGGGTTAGGGTACTTGGGTTCCATTGCTTGACAGAACTGCCCCGTCCACCACACTGATCGCTCTCATGTCCTTACAAATGAACGAAATTCATTTCTCCGTTACGGCCTCTTGTCGTGTTGAGCTTGTGGCGGGCGATGCAAAGTAAGGGTGGTCCAGTTTGCACATACAAATTGCTTATATTTACAAAATGAGCCTACAGAAGCATAAACAAGCTCGTTTAATAAAGAAAAGTTCACGAAACTAAGTGAAAACTCACGAAAGTGTTTAGTGAAATTAGGAAACATTTAAAAGATCATAACTTGAGTTGTATAAGTTAACGTTACATTTCTACATACATTCTGTTCTCATGTCACAAGTAATATCAAGGTTTACTTTGATCTGTTTTACATGATTCTTTTGTAGTGCGGTTTTCGGTGAAGTGTACTACAATAAATATTTTTGCACTCATGGCGTAGTTTAATTTTAACTATTAGCATGCATTTGATTTTCTTTAAATAATAAATGCATTTATTCAAATGGTTTAGAAACAGCATAAATCTGTTCACTGTGAAGGCAATTAGATTTATTTAGTTTAAAAGCATGAAAATGGTAAGATTTATGCACTCCACAATAAAGTTTGAACTTTGAATGCATTTGATTGTCTTTAAATAATCATATTTTTAAAAATGCATTTATTAAAATGGCTTATTGTGAACGCAATTGCATTCTTATTTAGTTTAAAAGCATGCAAAATGTTTTAAATGATTGAATAATAAATCAATTAGTAAAAAAGTACGAGATTGAAACAAATTTGAATTTTTGGATGATAAATATAAAAACCTGGTTATTTCAGGTTAATAGTACAATTGCAAAAATCATACCCGTTACTTTTATTAATTTATGTTAAAACTGTGCAATCCAGATGCATGGAAATGTGCGTGTAATTTAAATGCATGTTGCAAATTAAAGCCAAGTTTAGAAATAATCCTGAATAATATTATTTGATGTGACAATGCTTTGAATGATTTGATATGCACAGAAGAAAAGATTGAACTGCTCGTGAACTCCTAATTCAAGTCATTTGTCATCATTGCATGCTAAGAAGAAAAGACAGGCCAATGCATAGATCTACTTTTTTTGTTGTTGAGTGTACTATAATAAATTTCATAATTGGTCCACGACTGCCCTGATGCTGATTGTGTTCAGGAAGCGTCTGAGGTCAGGTTCACTCTCGGTCCGTCTGATGCGTCCTGTTTCTCTCCGAGCGGCTGTTAATTACCCTGGCTAAGTGCACCATTAATCGATTAGACATCTCTGTGTAATATCTCATATCAGCCTGAGCGCTCCCGAACGTTACTGGAGGAAATACGAGGCCCTTTCTCTCAGAGTTTTGCCGAGTCACCTTTCCATCCGTGAGAAGACACAGAAATCATCAGCATTCAGAGCGTCTCGCGCTACTCAAATATCTGCAAAAGCAAACAACATTGTGCGTTTTGTACCGTGACACAAACCCGAGCGGGTCAAGATGCTCTGAGATCAAGCGCTCATCTCGAGGAGCCTTTTGTGAGAGACGGGGGAACGTCGGGGCCGACCGCCATGACCTCGCTGACATCACTGTCTCGTTACCGCAGCTTCGCCAGCTTGGGTGTCTGTCATACCTTCATTAACCACATCGACCTGGCGCGCTTATTAAACCAATTCATTATTCCTCCTATCGAGCGCCGGTAATGAGCTTCAGCGGCGGGGGGGGGGTCTGCTGTAGTCAAAACTAGTGCTCTGCCACGTCAAATCCACGATATACAAACGTCTGAGAAAATACTTCTATTGTGCATTTCTTCTAATGCACCTGTAAAAGACTTCGATCATAGAAGGCAATTTACCACAGGTTTTTTAAAGCTTCTTAACAGTTGTAGCGCCAGCTATGATCCGATCTCCATACAAGTTTGCATGCTTATTTAGAATCATATGTCGCATATGCACACCAATTTTGGTGAGGTTTAGAGTTTGCATTTAGGAGTTATAGGCTTTTGCGTGCACTTGGCTACACCCTTTCTATAAAGGACCCTGTTATAGCTGCCCAAAGGGCAAAGGTCAACATTTTTTTGATAATTAGATAATTATAATCAAACTGGGGCCGCAAAGGAACAACAAGGGGTCCGTGGAAAAGTCTAAAGAAAAACCATGAAAAAATATAAATGTTAAATTAACATAAAACACGCACAAAAAAATGTATAATAAAATAAGTAAATCAATACATTTGCTTAATTTCTTATTTATAAATGTAATTATTTTCTTATTTATAAATTTGCTTAAAAGTAGAGAAAGGTAAGTATAAAATTAAGTAAATAAATGAATTAGATTAAAATAAATAAATCAATGAGATAATTTTGGAAAAGCCTAGAGTAAAACTGTGGAAATAATAATATTAAAATTAATAAATAAATTAGCTTAAATAAACGTCCAAACATTTAGAGAAAAAACACATCTCATTAAATACATTAATTAGATTAAAATACATAAGTTATTAAATGTTAAATTAACATATAATAACGAAACATAATTAATACAAATTTAATTTAAATATACAAATGAAATTATACAATTAACAGTACATTCTAAAGGCCCTTTCACACTGAACGCGTAAACGAAAAAGCGAGGTGGAAAAGCGAATTTTTCGCGTCAAAACCATTCACATCAGCCGCGACGCGAGTTTGCGATGTCTGTGACGTTTCAGAGCTCCAACATTCCAAAACATTCGCGGCGACAGTAAACATGGACACATCATCCAGTGAAGACGAACTTTTCATTTTATTTAAAAGACCAAATATTTTGTGTGCACCCACTCTTAAAGAACAGAGAGTCTGAAGGGGAGTATGGCAATCTTGTACAGGAGCTAAAACTTTATCATGGCCGATTCCGCACTTACTTTCGGATGTCCGTGGGACAATTTGAGGAGCTCCTCCAGTCAGTGGCACCACAACTGACGAGACAAACCACAAACTTCAGGGAACCAATCGATCCGGAGCAGCGTCTGGCAGTCTGCTTAAGGTGAGCTGTCAAATCACTGATTGTCATGTCCAAATGTTGACATATGTTGACATACGAAGGGTCAATTGAGTCACAATGTAAACATTTAAGTGCCACAGTACCGACTTTCCGTGTTTGTGATTGGTTGAAGCCCTTTCCGTCTCCGCGAAAGTAAAAAAAAAAATCGACATTGAAGCGAAAAAAAAAAATGCAGTTTTTCCGCCGCAGCACATTCGCGTTTGGTGTGGAAGCACCCATTGCACATACAGCTGATCGAAAAATAAAACCATCGCGCAAATTATTCGCGCGTCAAAATCGCGTTCAGTGTGAAAGGGCCTTTATAGTGAGTAGAAAATATAATATATAATAAACTAACTTAATAGAAACTAATATTAGATTATTTATTTTTTTTGTCTATTAATTGGGTGTTTATAAACTTTCAGGATGAGGGTCCCTCACTCGAGTATGGTCATATTTGGGAGTCCGGGTTTTTTTTACATAATTGCGAATATTTAAAGAACGAGTTGATTGACAGAAGTGGTTCTTGAGGCAAAGTTGTTCAGTGTGAGGAGATCTAGCAAATGATATGCATATTAACGCCACGTGATTACCGAGGCGTAAAACGTGTTAGCGCCAACTAGAGGCCGATTTCTTTCAAAATTCTTCCAGGCCATGAGTAGTTTCGTTCCAATCGGCATCCGTTGACCTTGTCTATAGGTGCTCAAACTTCATTGGCCGATGGCGGCCATGTTTTTTTTAGATATGCCAATGTCCTCGTTGACTATCATGGCACTTTGGACAAAGACAGTGCATGCCATTTTTCCATGTTATAGCGCCACCAAGTGTCCAAGATAGAGCCCATACACATCTGTACCAAGTTTGGTGAAAATATCTCATTTCGTTTACGAGTTATAGCCATTTTAGTAAAAGTGGCCACGCCCACTTCAAACATTTTGGCAGCCCCTAGCGACAGTGAATCGAAATTTCACCTTTATTGTAATAATTATTAATGACCAGACTCCAGAGAGCATTTCTGCACTGGTTTGGTTTTGATCAGGCGAAAAATCTATGACTAGTTCGCAAACGTAGGACAAAATTCAAAATGGCGGACATTTTTTCCAGGCGGAAATTAAATCTGAGATATACGTTTTGCGTATATCTGCATGATCAGTTTTAAGGCTGATGGATAATAATACAAATCCTTAGAATTACAATAGCGTTTTTACACTTTGATTAATAAAAACCTGTTAATTGGTTAACAATAATTTACATTTCATGCAATTTCGTAGTAAAACGCTGAAGAAAAGTTTTTTGTGTACTTAATTTGATCAGTATACAAATTTTGATAAATATGAAGTGTCACATGATCAATGACTCGCATCTGAAATATTACATAATTACTTAAACGAAAGTACTTTTTATTAATAATATATTGATTTATATTGATTTTTAACAGGTTCAGACTTATGGACCCTGCGATTACGTATAATATAATTTAATTGTAGCAAATTAATTTAAAATGAACACTTACTACACGTCTGAAATAGAGCCCTAAAAGAGTTTTTTCTTTATAGTATGAATGTTTTTCACCTACTATACGGCAGGGAATTATGCGTTTTCGGACGCACCCCGTCTTTTGCACTTCCTGTCCTTCCCAAAAGCCAGAGAAAAGCACTCATGTTTGGAGGAGATGAGCGGGAAAACGCCCAACACGAGAGCAGACGGGCCGCTTTCATTACCGCAGAAAGCTTCCGCTCATTCAATCACAGAGCAAGAATAAATTTATTCTTTATGACAGATCTTACGACGCCACTATATGACCAATTCCTGAAAGTGAGACGGCTCTGAACACACACACACACACCGCAGTAAATAAGAGCATCTACACCCTTACACAAGCCCAGACGCAAGAGGACGGACACTCACTGATATGCAGAATTCAGAGTAACACTATCAAATCAAACTGTAGTTATATTACACATGTAAAGGAGTCATGTTTTCCTCTGTAAGAGCATGATTTCTATCTGAAACTCTTCATAAGCACGTCTGCCCACCATCAAAACACTCCAGTCTGAACTCAATCCTAGAGCGCCTCCTGCAGGACACATCTGAACACTGCAACACATCTCAAACGCCATCAAACGCCTGCTTTTCCCCATTACATACGCACGCATGCATCCAGATTTTTCTGAGTCTGATGAATGTGTGACCCTGGACCACAAAATCATTGAGATTTATACATAATCTCAAGCTGAATAAATAATCTTTTTGTTTGTTAGGACAATATTTGGCCGAATCTGAGGGTGAAAAAACATCTAAATATTGAGAAAATCTCCTTTAAAAGTTGTCCAAATGAAGTCCTTAGCAATGCATATTACTACTAATAATACATTTATGATATATTTATGTTAGGACATGTACAAACTCTTCATGGAACATGATCTTAATATCCTAATGATTTTTGGCATTATGGATGATTTGACCCATACAATGTATTGTTGGCACAGATATACCCGTGAGACGCATGTTGAGCTCCAGGGGCACGTATAAAAGAGCATTTTGTGCAAATGGACAGATTCGATGGATGTCATTGAGCCATCAATTATCATAAATGAACCTTTACTTAGTCACTGACTCAATGAATCACTCGATTCACTCAGGAGCAAAGCTTTTTATGGTTGAGTCACTGAATCAATGAATCACTCGATTCACTCAGGAGCAAAGCTCTTTATGGTTGAGTTACTGAGTCAATGAATCACTCAATTCACTCAGGAGCAAAGCTTTTTATGAGTGAGTCACTGAATCAATCACTCGACTCACTCAGGAGCAAAGCTTTTTATGGTTGAGTCACTGAATCAATGAATCACTCAGGAGCAAAGCTCTTTATGGTTGAGTCACTGAGTCAATGAATCACTCGATTCACTCAGGAGCAAAGCTTTTTATGATTGAGTCACTGACTCAATGAATCACTCGATTCATTCAGGAGCAAAGCTTTTTATGGTTGAGTCACTGAATCAATGAATCACTCGATTCACTCAGGAGCAAAGCTCTTTATAGTTGAGTCACTGAGTCAATGAATCACTCGATTCACTCAGGAGCAAAGCTCTTTATAGTTGAGTCACTGAGTCAATGAATCACTCAGGAGCAAAGCTCTTTATGGTTGAGTCACTGAGTCAATGAATCACTCGATTCACTCAGGAGCAAAGCTTTTTATGAGTGAGTCACTGAATCAATCACTCGATTCACTCAGGAGCAAAGCTTTTTATGGTTGAGTCACTGAATCAATGAATCACTCAGGAGCAAAGCTCTTTATGGTTGAGTCACTGAGTCAATGAATCACTCGATTCACTCAGGAGCAAAGCTTTTTATGGTTGAGTCACTGAGTCAATGAATCACTCGATTCACTCAGGAGCAAAGCTTTTTATGGTTGAGTCACTGAATCAATGAATCACTCAGGAGCAAAGCTTTTTATGGTTGAGTCACTGAATCAATGAATCACTCGATTCACTCAGGAGCAAAGCTCTTTATAGTTGAGTCACTGAGTCAATGAATCACTCAGGAGCAAAGCTCTTTATGGTTGAGTCACTGAGTCAATGAATCACTCGATTCACTCAGGAGCAAAGCTTTTTATGAGTGAGTCACTGAATCAATCACTCGATTCACTCAGGAGCAAAGCTTTTTATGGTTGAGTCACTGAATCAATGAATCACTCAGGAGCAAAGCTCTTTATGGTTGAGTCACTGAGTCAATGAATCACTCGATTCACTCAGGAGCAAAGCTTTTTATGGTTGAGTCACTGAGTCAATGAATCACTCGATTCACTCAGGAGCAAAGCTTTTTATGGTTGAGTCACTGAATCAATGAATCACTCAGGAGCAAAGCTCTTTATGGTTGAGTCACTGAGTCAATGAATCACTCGATTCACTCAGGAGCAAAGCTTTTTATGAGTGAGTCACTGAATCAATCACTCGATTCACTCAGGAGCAAAGCTTTTTATGGTTGAGTCACTGAATCAATGAATCACTCAGGAGCAAAGCTCTTTATGGTTGAGTCACTGAGTCAATTAATCACTCGATTCACTCAGGAGCAAAGCTTTTTATGAGTGAGTCACTGAATCAATGAATCACTCCATTCACTCAGGAGCAATGCTTTTTATGATTGATTCACTGAATCAATGACTCATTCGATTCACTCAGGAGCAAAGCTTTTTATGGTTGAGTCACTGAATCAATGACTCACTCGATTCACTCAGGAGCAAAGCTTTTAATGAGTGAGTTACTGAATCAATGACTTACTCAATTCACTCAGGAGCAAAGCTTTTTATAAACGAGTCACTGAATCAATGACTCGATTCACTCAGAAGCAAAGCTTTTTATGATAGTTACTGAATCAATGACTCACGCGTTTCACTCAGTACTTAAACACTGCTGTGTGTTTCTCAGAGACATCAGTTCTGCTTTTCCTTTGTTTGGAATTGTTTTCATTGGTGAAACTGGGCAAATTGTGCCTAAAAGCAATATCACATTTGCAATCGTGCAGATATTCGGGAAAAACTGGCACTCCTACTCATGCGATGTTGCTAAACTATATCAAATATTAGACAAAACCCAAACAGGGGCATTTATTGCCCTCATATCTTGAATTTTAGTCACATTTTAACTGTGTTTTAAAAGGCTTTGACCAATTATCAGTCGTGGCTTGCACCATGTTCATAACGAAATGTAATGTACGTGTTATTTTTAACTCTTTAAATGGCCAGCCCTATGAAAGGCTTCTCTTCAGATGGCATCTCTCCTCACCTTTAGACTGTTCATCACAGCCGCTTTGAACACCACCGATCGATTGAGAGGGAAAAGCTTTCAACTCTCATGTCATTGAGACTCTTTTGGCAGTTTTGATCACTTTTTAGCAGGAAGCAATCACGTTCATCGATGACGGGCGTGTCACCTTTCGGGACTCGGCGGTGCGCGACTGATTGATATCCACAGGTTTGGTGAAGAGCAGAAACTGCAGTGTTTAAATGTCACGTCTGCCGTGTGATATGAGAGTCAGCGAGGCGTTCTGTAAGCTCCTTGTGTGGGATTACACCTTGAAAATCCCGCTGGACAAAAAGAGATCCATGAAAAGGTCCGTGTGTGAGAGGACGGGCTCTTGGCCTTTAGGAGCCGCTCTCGCCGGTCGGACGGCACACTCCAGCCGGCTTTGATGAGCTCTTGACTAGAGGAAGATGAGCCTGGAGATATCCAGACGTCGTGTTTTCTTCACTCGTCGTACGGTTTGAGCCTCTGAGAGCCGTTCATGTGAGAATGGTGTGATCGTGATTTACATCTGCAATTGATTCGCAAGGACACTTAAAGCATCCTTAACTAAAACTAACTGCGTTAAAAACATGTTCAGTACTTGAAATAAAGGCAACACTTTACAATTAGCATCGTCCCTGAGTGAATTGAGTGAGTCATTGATTCAGTAACTCACTCATAAAAAGCTTTGCTCCTGAGTGAATCGAATGAGTCATTGATTCATTGAGTGAAACGAGTGAGTCATTGATTCATTGACTCACTCATAAAAAGCCTTGTTCCTGATTGAAACAAGTGATTCATTGATTCAGTGACTCACTCATAAAAAGCTTTGTTCCTGAGTGAAACGAGTGATTCATTGATTCAGTGACTCACTCATAAAAAGCTTTGTTCCTGAATTAATCGAGTGAGTCATTGATTCAGTGACTCACTCATAAAAAGCTTTGCTCCTGAGTGAATTGAGTGAGTCATTGATTCATTGACTCACTCATAAAAAGCCTTGTTCCTGAATTAATCGAGTGAGTCATTGATTCAATGACTCACTCATAAAAAGCTTTGCTCATGAGTGAATTGAGTGAGTCATTGATTCATTGAGTGAATCGAGTGAGTCATTGATTCATTGAATCACTCATAAAAAGCTTTGTTTCTGAATGAATCGAGTGAGTCATTGATTCAGTGATTCACTCATAAAAAGCTTTGTTTCTGAATGAATCGAATGAGTCATTGTTTCATTGAGAGAAACAAGTGAGTCATTGATTAATTGACTCACTCATAAAAAGCCTTGTTCCTGAATTGAGTGAGTCATTGATTCATTGAGTGAATCGAGTGATTCATTGACTCACTCATAAAAAGCCTTGTTCCTGAATGAATTGAGTGAGTCATTGATTCATTGAGTGAATCGAGTGATTAATTGACTCACTCATAAAAAGCTTTGTTCCTGAGTGAATTGAGTGAGTCATTGATTCATTGAGTGAATCGAGTGAGTCATTGATTCAGTGACTCACTCATAAAAAGCTTTACTCCTGAATTAATCGAGTGAGTCATTGATTCATTGACTCACTCATAAAAAGCGTTGTTTCTGAATGAATCGAGTGAGTCATTGATTCAGTGATTCACTCATAAAAGGCTTTGCTCCTGAGTGAATCGAGTGAGTCATTAATTAAATGACTCATTCATAAAAACCATAGTTCCTGAATTAATCGAGTGAGTCATGAATTGCAGGCACTCATTCATTAAAAGCTTTGCTCCTGAGTGAATTGAGTGAGTCATTGATTCAATGAGTCATATCAAGTGAGTCATTGATTCAATGACTCATTGATAAAAAGCTTCGTTCCTGGGTGAATCATGTGAGTCATTGATTCAGTGACTCAATCATAAAAAGCTTCCTTCCTGAGTGAATCGAGTGAGTCCTTGATTCAGTGACTCATTCCTAAAAAGCTCAGTTTCTGAGTGAACCGCGTGAGTCATTGACTCAGTGACTCATTCCTAAAAGGCTTCGTTCCTGAGTGAATCGAGTGAGTTCAACTTAAATTTGAACATTAGAATAAGTAATAATTTGTTGTTTCAACTTTATGATGTTTAATGCTTTGGTCTCTTCTGCTCACCAAGGCTGCGTTTATTTGATCAAAGCATTAAACATCATAAAGACTTCAAACGTCTGACCGGTGCTGTAAGTTTAATCAGAGTTTCCTGCACGTGTGGCATAAACACACAGAGCATCTCTAGCGCTGATGTTGGGTTCTCTTTCTGGATGTGTTGTGAGAAACCGGATCATAGGACACGCTTGGCCCTCGGTCATGACCTCCTCACTCTGGTTTCTTCAAGTGTAAAAAGTGATATTTAATCATCAGCCAATGATGCCGTCGACCCGTTCAGCATCCTCTAACCGTAATTACAGGCAAACTGAGAGCTCTTAATCTATTTTAGGTCATCAACACTTGCATTACAGTAGACATTATGGCTAATTAAAGCTCAAGCTAATCAGACGGACGTGATCTGGGCGTGTGTCTACAGACTCTGAGCTGATGAACATTACATTCAATATTTCTGATGGGATCTCATAAGTGTCTTATTTATACATGTAGAGTAAAAGAAAAAGAAAAAATGAAATACTAAATTCAAGATATATATTTTGACTGCATTTTTTAATATTGTACTTTATTTCAGTTAATGCTTATATTTTTTGAAGTAATGAATATAAAATAAATAAATAAATAAAACTGGAAAATGAAAAATGTATACATTTTGTCGTTGCATTTAATATTGTACTTTATTTCAGTTAATGTTTATTTACTTCAAGTTATTAAAATATTTGTTATAGTTTTATTTACAATAATAACACTTCTTTAAAACCTTTTTGAAAAGGTTGTGCTGTTTTCAAACCTTTTAAGTATCTTAAAGGCATGGTGCTGATGGCACAAACCAAGTTTCGCAATGATACACCAATTCATTTGTAAAGTAAAGCATTTTATATCATAATACTGCATTGTAGTCAATGGGAATTTCATGTTTTGTTCTATTATAGCGCCACCAAGTGGCACAATCCTACCATTTTTGTTATGTGTCCTCGGAGTGAGCCCATACATGTGTGTGTCATGTATATAAAATATCTAGTTTGGTTTTGGAGGTATAGACATTTATATGAAGACTCCTGACTTTGATTGGATTTTACTGCCCCTTACTATCAATATTTTGACATTTGGGCATTAGCGTTTAGCTATCGGCCTATGTTTCTGAACTTCTGACGCTGGTTTCGTCTCGATCGGACTAGCGGTTTCGAAGATATCAGCTAACGTTTTTTAAAGCTCTAAATTACCGCGCTGCACAAACCATACGCCGAAACCTGGCAAGTCTGGTATCGTTGGACTCGGCGAGGATTCAGGAGACTAAAAAAGTTACTCCCATGAAAATAAGTCAACCCGACCCAAAGTTATAAGCATTTGAGAAAAAAAAACATCCACTGGGTGTCGCTGTTTCGAAACTTCTCAGGCTACTTCAGGACATCCTGCTGATGACCCACACCGAGTTTCGTAACAATCCGTTCATGCGATCATAAAATACAGCATTTTAGCACATAATTCAAAATGGCCGACAGCCAAAATGGCTGATATGGTAAATTGAATTTCTCCTGAATCTAACGAGACCACTTTTATGATTTTTGGACAGACTCAGGTCGTGCTTGTGATGACATGTACCAAGTTTGGTTTGAATACGATAAAGCGTTGCGGAGCCTTAAGTGTGTTTTCGCAAACGTTACGTAAAATGTGTTTGCGCGTTTATCGAAAACGATTTGACGAATCAAATTTGTGCAAATCGGATGAACCGTCTAGGACGAGCTCGCAAAAGTAGGTTTTTCGGAAAATTGAAAATGGCGGGAACATTTTAATGACGGAAAATGACGTAATACGTAGCGAATCAGCTTGAGCGAAGGAATCAGAGGAAAAAAGAATTGGTTCAAAAGTTATTAGCATAAACAAGAGTCAAATTTTGGACTGATGGTGGCGCTAGAGGGATTGAGTTAGAGACTGTCCTCTGTTAGTGTGCCAAATCTTTTACCATTCGGTTCTATGGGCTGCCATAGACTTCAATGGCGGAATAATAATAATAATAATAATAATAATAATAATAATAATAATAATAATAATAATAGGAACGCTAACGTTTCAATAGGAGCCTTTGCAACCTTCAACCAAAATGTCATTGCAAATAAAGACAATAGCACAAAAATAAATAAAATAAATAAAATAAAAATAAAGGTTTGGGGTCTGAATTTGTTTTAAAGATATTCATATTTATTTAGAAAAGACATTATAAATAAATAAACAAATAAATAAATAAATATATATATATATATTGACATCGCATTAAATAATCATTAACTGAAATGAAGTACATTATTAACTTCAAATAATGAAAATATTTGTTATAGTTTTATTTACAATAATAACCCTGCTTTAAAATATGACAAATAAAAACAATAGCACAAAAATAATACAATAAAATTTGGGGTCAGAATTCTTTTAAAGACATTACTACTTTTCTTTAGAACGGACAAATTAAATGGATCAAAGTGGCATTAAAGACAAAAATATGAACTGATAATAATCATAAATGTGTGTTGGTCATCAGATCCTCATGTGACACTGAAGACTGGAGGAATGATGATGGTGTGTGTGTGTGTGTGTGTGTGTGTGTGTGTGTGTGTGTGTGTGTGTGTGTGTGTGTGTGTGTGTGTGTACAGCTGATCTACACTAGTGTGTGTGTGTGTGTGTGTGTGTGTGTGTGTGTGTGTGTGTGTGTGTGTGTGTGTGTGTGTGTGTGTGTGTGTGTGTGTGTGTGTGTGTGTGTACAGCTGATCTACACTGGAGGAATATTACACTGATTACTGGAGTTATGATCATAAACACAGCTTTAGTGACTTTAAACTATAAATTAAAATGGTATGTTTTTCACAATACTACAGCTGTGTGTTAGTGTTTGCCCCTGGATGACATGAGGATCAGCCGGCGTGCTCTCAAACACACACACACACACACACACACACACACACACACACACACACACACACACACACAGGGATGCTGGGATGCGATCAAAGGCAACACTGGGCCTGAAAGCTCTGAGACGCATTGATCTAAAGCTACTCTAAATAAAGCCCCGTTCAGCCCAGAAACATTCAGAGAGCGGGACGGCATCTGGAGTCTCCCACAGTTCAGCAGTTCAGACCTGACAACGAGACAAGTGGGCCAATTTAAGAGCGCAGGCTCTCGAGCCGAGTCAACCTGGCCCTCAAACTACAGATTTGATTTGGAGACCATCACAAGCCGGGTAATTGGCTAAACGCGCTGCTTAATTGCTTTTAGTTCTCGGGCAACTTGGCCATAAAATGTGGGGGCAGGAGCACGGGATACTCCGTAAATCTGAATGTAGGTGAAAATTGGATTTCTCCGCATGACCCCTGAGGCCAGATATGAGTCTAATCGCAGGCGGATCATTAAGAGAGAAACCCAACGCAAACACACATTACACGGGAAAAGATGCTATTGGAAACGTTCTCTGACGGGATCCTGGAGTCTGAGAAACGCAATCGCTTCTTAAAGGAGCAGTTCACATAAAAACAACTAAACAACCATCCTTACACGCTAAAACATGCTGGGTTAAATGTTTGCTTAAAACAACCCAATCGCTGGGTTAGTCCATTTTCAACACAACTTGGGTTATTTTTAACCCAGCATTTTTTAGAGTGTACGTTTGTCCCTTAGGTGTGACGAAATAAAAGGAAAGAAAGAAAAGAGAAAAAAAAGAAAATTAAATTACATTTAGAAAATAGATAATTATTTTTAAAATTAAAAAATTAAAAAAATAATTTTTTTATATAATTTTATTTATTCATTTCATTTTAATTAATTTTATATAAAATTAAATAAAAAATATTTTAAATATAATTCAAATTAATTTTATATAAAATAAAAAATAAATTATAAATAAATAAAAATGTATAAAAAAAATTATTTTTAGTTATTTATTTCATTTAAATTTGATATAAATTAGATTTTTTAAATTTTACAGTTTTAATTAAATAAATTAAATGTATTTAATTAAATTTGTATTTCTAATTATTTAATTAATTTCTTTACGTTATTTACATTTAAATGAAATAAAAAATAAAAAAAACATTTTAATAAAAATAAAAAATAAAAAATAAACAGAACAGTTTTCATTTTTGTGTGTATGGAATGCCAAAGCTACCAAAATCAATAAATAAATAAATAAATAAATAAATTAATTTATTTATAAATAATAAATAAATGCATTTCTATTTTTAATTCTGTATAATTGTATTTTTCCACGTCTTTATTTTGTCATTTATTTATTTCCATTTATAAACAATAGCGCAAAAATAAAATTAATAAAATATAAAATAAAATAAGGAAATTAAATACTAAAAATGAATAGTACAATAATAACAACCCTGCTTTAAAATGCAAACTGCAATTAAAACAATAGCACTAAAGTGGCACTTTTATTTCCACATTTATTTACTTACAATTAAACATAAATAAGGAAATAAAAGTATACATTTGTGTACTTTTAATTTTTTAGCCTTTATTTGAATACTTATGCATTTAATTATTTTTTATATTCATTTATTAATGATTTTGGCAGTGTTGGCGTTCCACACTTGAGCAGATGTGCATCTTAAGACTCACTTTCAAGAGGAATTCATTGAAAATAACCAACTGTTGATTTTTAATTGCTTAAAACAAGATGAAAATACCAGAGAGGAGAAATGCCATTCAAAACATTAGTTTGTTGCAGTTTTGAACGGAATAGCGTTTTAAAGTTCACCTAAAAATGAAAACTGTGAACTTAGTACAGTCTATGCTTTAAAAAAACATGCAAACACAGACTAAAGAGGATAGAAACCATTCAAAACGTGTTTCTGAGCATAATTTAAAGAGACAGATCAGACAGAAATGACAATTGTGTCATCACACAACACGAAGATCGTGAGACGGGTTTGAGAGCAAATAAAGACCATCTTAAACATTTCCAGAAGAGTCCGATAGTTAAAGAGAGAGGCCGAGGGAGAGACAGAGACCGCACAGAAACGACTTCCAGCTTTTTAATTATTCAATTACCTGTGCGAGGAGGAGCCGAGCCGCGGGACGAGCGGGCCCATCTGCGGATCAGCGCTATTCATCATTGATTGGGAGAGACAGACGCGGGATCATTTTACTCCATTAGCGGGCCGAGGGGAGGAGGACGGGACCAGGGGCCTTCATTGTAAATGAGTTGCACAATTGTGCGATCTGTCACCGAAAACATCTGAGCCGCCAGGAGAGAGAGGATTCAGATGTCACGGGCAGACGGAGCGGTGCCTCGCTTCCGTCTCAGCGGGGGGCGGCCATCTCTCGCTCTCGCTCTCGCCGGGAAGGGAAGAACATGGTTATTGTTTCAAACGCTCCGTTTCCCGCCAACACAGCTGCCGAAATACTATTGGCTGATTTGGACGTGGGCGGGACCAATTCCAACACAAGCGTTTCAAAGTAGAATAAGTGGAGATTTAGGAAACTATGGGATTTTTCACCGATGTCACCGAAAGTGAGCGCCATCTAATCGGAGCTAACTAACAAACTATTACATTTACAGAAACATTTACAGAAGAGTCCGATAGTTAAAGAATTCAAATAAAATTGTTTTAACCCTTCTAGGGTCTTTTCTGACCCCAGATGACGTTTGCTCAAATTTTTTTAAAAAGTTCCCTTTGTTCAAATCAGTCCTTCCAGAAAAATGCGGCTTTTTTTTGTGATTGTTGCGGGCAAAAATCCTTGATTATGCGGCATGTTTTCTTAAAAAATGCGGGATATTTATGCAACTAAAAAAAAAAAAAAAAAAAAGCTAATATTTTTAATTGAATATTTAAGTTCTCATCTTGTTTTATTGAAGACCTTAATAAACACATGGCTCAATTTGGACTGATTTCAAAACAATGCATCATGAAGCTTCGAAGCGTTATGAGTCAGTGACTCGATTCATGATTCGGATCGCGTGTCACACTGCTGAAATACGTGACTTTGGCGAACCGCTGAATCGACTCACTGATTCATAACGCTTCAAACCGCTGAATCGACTCACTGATTCATAACGCTTCAAACAGCTGAATCGACTCACTGATTCATAATGCATCAAACCGCTGAATCGACTCACTGATTCATAACGCTTCAAACCGCTGAATCGACTCACTGATTCATAACGCTCCAAACCGCTGAATCGACTCACTGATTCATAACGCTGAATCGACTCACTGATTCATAACGCTTCAAATCACTGAATCGACTCACTGATTCATAATGCTTCAAATCACTGAATCGACTCACTGATTCATAACGCTTCAAATCACTGAATCGACTCACTGACTCATAACGCTTCAAATCACTGAATCGACTCACTGATTCATAACGCTTCAAATCACTGAATCGACTCACTGATTCATAACGCTTCAAACCGCTAAATCGACTCACTGATTCATAACGCTTCAAATCACTGAATCGACTCATTGATTCATAACGCTTCAAACCGCTGAATCGACTCACTGATTCATAACGCTTCAAACCACTGAATCGACTCACTGATTCATAACGCTCCAAACCGCTGAATCGACTCACTGATTCATAACGCTTCAAACCGCTGAATCGACTCACTGATTCATAATGCTTCAAACCACTGAATCGACTCACTGATTCATAACGCTTCAAATCACTGAATCGACTCACTGATTCATAACGCTTCAAACCACTGAATCGACTCACTGATTCATAACGCTTCAAATCACTGAATCGACTCACTGATTCATAATGCTTCAAATCACTGAATCGACTCACTGATTCATAACGCTTCAAATCACTGAATCGACTCATTGATTCATAACGCTCTGAAGCTTCATGATGCTGTGTTCTGATTGGTCATCACACCGGGAAACTGCTTTGCGTCTTTTGCTGTTATTTTTGTTGGCCAATGGGAGTTTGCGCTTCATCATGGTTTCACTGATATCTATGGTTTCTCTGCGGGGGTTTGCAGCTTTCCGATGACGTTCACGTCCGGTAATTACGTCACTTCAAAACGTTCCCATGGCAACAGGCGGAAATGTGTGAAGTAAACAAACATTATTCAACTTTCTGCTAATGTATATGGGATTATGAAATCATGCTAGCCCCGCATATTTTACATGCGGAAATAGGCAATTTACGCGGCGAAAGTGCGGCGTATTCTAAAAAATGCGGCCCCCGCATAAATGTGCGGACTTTGGCTGATTATGCATTAAATCATGCGATCGCATAATCACGTTTTTCTGGAGGGACTGACTGTAGAAAATGAGTATTGTATCATTTCAGATATTTCAGTATCGATACATAGCGAAATATGGATATTTTTGACAACACTAGTAGGCACACACACAGGTTCGAAGACTCGTTCTCTCGCCCCTACAGTGCAATTCGGCTAGTGTACATCCGCGCTAAAATATCAAGGTGAAAGTCATCATAGCTTGCGTAGTATAGACCCAGCTCCCAACCCAACTTTGAGAATAGATTAACGGCAATATTTTTTTTAATCGCCCAATAAGAGTCTCACGTTAACACCGATAACGGCCCACCACTAGTTTTTATGTTCGTGTGCCAAACAAAAGTCACACTCAGGGTCTTAGAAAATGGACAAAATTCATCCTCAAATACAGAAACAACACAGAACACACACACAGAAATGAAGTGGCACACTTCCAACAATGCATAAAACATCCATAATGCAAAATCATACACACACACACACACACACACAGGAATACATTTGTTTTTGCTGTTCAGTTGATTGCATTTTGATGTTCATGTTGTGTTTTTTTTACTCAATATGTAATATAACTCTTCATTTCTGTTCATTTTAGTTCTGTTACAGTTCGTAACTGAAGTGTAGATTAAATTTGTAGAATTATAAGAAAATCAGATGTTTGAAATAAATGATGAACTTCTCTTGTTCAGGTTTGATTGCTTTGGTTTGAGTCTTATCTCACAGGTCAGTCTTTCAAGATTGCCTGGAGAGGAGAGGAATCCGAAGCACATCAACTCACCACTGGGGTTCCCCAGGGCTCAGTGCTTGGTCCTCTCCTCTTCTCCATCTACACTACTTCATTGGGACCCATCATTCAGGCACATGGCTTCTTATACCACTGCTATGCTGATGACACTCAGCTCTACCTTTCATTTCACCCAGACGACCCCACAGTAGCTGCACGAATCTCCAGCTGTCTGGCTGACATCTCTGCATGGATGAGAGAACATCACCTGCAGCTTAACCTGGCGAAGAGTTTCTCGTCTTAGTCCCACCATACAACATGACTTCACCATCCAGTTAGGTACATCCTTGATTTCCCCATCAAAGTCAGTCAGAAATCTTGGAGTAACATTTGATGAGCAGCTGTCCTTCAGAGAACACATTTCTAAGACAGCTCGCTCATGCCGGTTTGCGCTCCACAACATCAGGAAGATTAGACCGTTCCTAACAGAGCACGCAACACAGCTTCTTGTCCAGGCCCTGGTAATTTCTAGACTTGACTACTGCAATGCGCTTCTGGTTGGACTCCCCTCTTGTGCGATCCAAACACTTCGAATGATCCAGAATGCAGCAGCCCGTCTTGTCTTCAACGAGCCCAAAAGGACCCACACCTCTCTTCATCTCTCGCTGCTCGCATCAAGTTTAAGGCGCTGACCCTTGCCTACAGAGCCACCACACGCTCAGCTCCTGCATACTTTGACTCGATTCTATAAATCCACACCCCCACCAGAAGCCTTCGCTCAGCTAAGGAGGGGCGGCTTGTGGTACCATCACAGAGAGGCAAAAAATCCCTTTCCAGAACATTCTCATTCAACGTTCCCAGCTGGTGGAACGATCTTCCCAACGCCATCCGAAACGCAGAATCATTGACAACATTCAAAAATTGTAATCATAATGTAACACCATTGAAAAAGATTTTTTTAAAAACAAAATTAATTCATTTTAATTGTGATTTCATAACATTTAGATATGAATCCAACTGAAAAATACTTGTGAAAGATGTCTTTCAGTCGGTCAAATAGCACATAGTGGAGCTCTGCAGACATTTACTGGTAAAAAACTGTTTTTCCAAAAGATGGGCAAAATCTTACACCATGTCAAATTATCCATGTTATCCCCACGAATGAAAGTTAGAAATTTGGGTCTTTTATAAAGTGAATTTTACATAAACAGATTTTGTGTGAAAATCCATTAAAAATAATTTATATAAAATGTAAAATTATAAATACTCAAAAAAACTGCACAGATGTTGAGAAAAACATTAATAAACAGTAAAATTATGTTTGTTCTTGTTTTGTTACAAAATTAAATTTTGTTGACCCGGAGTGTAATTCGCAAACGAAGGGTTAAAACATTGCTATCTTTAAGCGATAACTGGAATGCGTTTTACAAGAAAATACTATATCAGTTTTTCTACTTTAAAATGTCATGTTTAATTCAATGTGAAATTTACTAGCATTTTTGGACTGAAAGTTGTCTCAAAGAACAAATTAAATTAAAACATGAAATTCTGAAATTGTATTTTATTTAAAACATACTCCTACTATATGTACTTACTAAAATAATACATTCAATTATGCATAATTACAAGTAACTAACCCTAAACCAAACCCTACCGTAACCCTAACTCTATAGTAAGCACATGTAGTTAATTCATATTACTCAATGTAAATACATAACCTTAAAATAAAAGTGTAACCCAACAAACATTTGCTTTATTTACAACTTCGATAAATTACTATTTACAGTTTTTAAACAATTTAAAACAAACATCCATGAAACTACTGTAATGAAATTAATATTAAGCATGTTATGCAAGTGGAAACGGTTTCAAAGCTAAATTAATATACAAAGTAAGGGTGTAAATAGAAATATATATATATGATTTTTTTTTCATATACATGTATAATTGCATTTTTATTTAAAATTTATTTATAAATAAACTGATTGGGGTTTTTTTTTCATTTATTTATACAGTTTATCTATGTTTTATGTGTACATTATTTATGCATGTTAATATTTATTTATTTACAGTTTTACAGAAATAAGGAAATAAAAGTATAAATACATTTAGCTTTGTTTTTTACATTTCTTTGTATATTTATTTATGCATTTATTGATTTATTATTTTGGCAGCTTGCAGATGTGTGTATGTTAAGACTTGCTTTCGAGAGTAATTTACTGTAAACACATAATTCATTTTTAATTGTCAGTGTAAATCTTTTAACACATTAACTTGCTCCGTCTCTAAAATGAGTTTCCTTTTCGCCTGTCGTCGTCTAGGCCTAATAATGCAGGATATATTCGTTATTATTAACAAACAATAGACAAATTATTGATCAAACTAACATTAAGGTCCATTTCTGAAATATAATGGCCAGTTTTACTGATTAACCACATAATGATGGATAAAGTCATTGTTTTCCACACATCAATGGAAAGATTATGTATTCAGCTTTCAGATGATCACAATATAATTATTATGTATTATATATATTATCTGAATATAAATAAATTGACCCTTATGACTGGTTTTGTGGTCCAGGGTCACACAGATGAAACGCCTGATCCCCATCTCCAGAACCCCATCATCAGCACAGATGTCGACTTCCCTGCCAATAATCGCACATCTGGAAGAGCATGATGAGAAATCTGGTCCACGGTGTTAGAGATGCTGTTATTATTAGGCATTTAGAGTTCTTTGAGCTCAAACTAACCGTTATGATCGCAGGAAAGCTAAAATTAACCTCCAAAAGTCTTTTAGAAAGCACTTCTCTGTGATCTCTCATCAGAGGTGCAACACTGACACCCAGTGGATGCACACACACATTCAGTTGTGTTGTTTTGCATTAAAAATAAAAATAAAAATAATAATTCAACAAGATGCACTTACTGATTTGTGCATGTTAAGACTTGCAATAAGGTTTATGCATAAAACAGGAAAAAACTGTAGATATAGTCTCTGAATAAGAACATTGATCTCTGCATTTAGATGAGGAGCAAAAACAAGATATTGAGCGGTTTACTTGTTAAGAGTGCAGATTTGTTGAATATGATGATGAATGGCAGACTAAACGAGATTGATGGGATAATAACAGTCCTCACTCACAGACAATGAGTGCTGTCGTTCAGCCCGATCTATACTCAAACGTGAACGCAGAGAGCCACAGACGTGCAGAGAGAGTGTGTGAAAACACTCAAGGACGTCTGATTTAGTTTTTTCCACTAAAACCCCACTCGACTCGAACCTCTCTCACTATTTCAGCATGGGAACCAATGAAACGCTACGAAGAGATGAGATGCAAACATCCCGTTAAACACTTATAAAGTGAGCGAATCATTCGGTTAAGCATGACGACTACCATTCACTGCATTTATTAGCCATATAAAGCAGAAGCAGGGCCCAGGCTGCGACTAAATGATGGCATTTTGCTAACTTTTTTCCTGCTGGTGCGACTGAATTTGGTTGGAGGTGCCCAACTGATAAGAGCCGTCATTTCTGCTACACATGAGAAACATCGGACGGCAAACGAAAGCGGAACGGACCCGCGCTACTCGTTTGAGCTGTGCTGCGCGGACCGTTGATCAGCTCGGAGCAATAATAGACATCGCAGCGCGAGCTCACACACGGGCCGATCGCCATCACACCACACCGTTACAAAACAGCGCTGGAGATCCAGTGAGAACGCATTTGAGTTCACCTCAGTATTAATAACATCGCTACTGCGAGACCTAGTGGAGGCGTTCGGTGCAGAATCCTCTGTTATAAACCACAGATATCAGATCAGAGCTGACGCAGAGACCAGGAGAAACATTCATTTCAGTCCACAAATCATAAACATTCACCATGGATTTAATGTAGTAACACCCCATGGTATTGTGGAGGAAATGGTCAAATGTTTTTTATTTGACATTAATCATCTCAGGGGTTCGTACAACCTTTTGAGAGTGAAATTCAAGCACTTTTCAAGTGTTTCACACTTTTTCCAGCACTTCAAACCTCGAAATATTATCCAATTTTAATATTATTTTTAGTGTGATGATTTGTAAAACTAAAAGTGTAAAGGTGCTGGACACTTTATGGCAAAAAACACAAAAAAACACTATAACCAGTAGGTGGCGGCATAGGAGCACATATTTGACTTAGACATTTCCACTCCTTAATATATGAAAAAAAGTAGAAAGTCACAAAGTCTCATGAAAAACTAAAACTTTTCTACAAATTGTGACTGGATTACACAGAAAACAAGTAAAGAGTGTTCCTTTTAGTTCAGTGTGATACTATAGAAGAACAATAGTACATTTAATAAGAGTGGAATATTACAAGTTTAGGTTTTTGCACATTACTGTTGTTAATAAAAGTTCTTTTTTTTCTGCATAATTCAAGCTCAGCGCTTCACTGTTAAATGTCCAATAAACAAACATGTACTATTATTAGTAACTGCACTTATTAACAAAACAATGCAAAACAATAGTAATTTTATGATTAAATTAACCTTATGATAAATTTTCCTCCCGCGCCACTGCGCTCAAATGTTAGTCTGGAGCCCTGTATTATCAGAGTATTTATTAGTAATTCAGTGGAAATTAGTAGATGTTGATTTACGGTGTGCGCCCCTATATTTTCTGGTTGTGCCCCTAAAATTTTCAGTTGGGGGCCACTGTGCTCCTAGTGAACAAAGTTAGTCTGGAGCCCTGAGAAGGGCTACACAAATCTCACAATTCGATTCAATATGGATTATTTTGGATATACGTATATCAGGTACAATACACGGCAAATGTTCTCAAGGAAAACAGATCTCTGAAATAATGCTGTAAACTTTGGGGGTCTCCTATAATATTCAAGGTAAAAATGAACTGATTTGTATACAAACACTTAAATTACTAAAAAATTATAATGAATATGTGATATGGGCAGTGTTGGGCACGTTACTTTAAAAAAGTAATTAGTTATAGTTACTAGTTACTTCTTACAAATAGTAACTGAGTTAGTAACTGAGTTACATCATTATAAAAGTAACTAATTACCAGGGAAAGTAATTACTGCGTTACTTTTTTTTTGTCAAAAGTTCAAATATGTCAAATAACTTGGATGCCCCCAATTTAAATATGTTAAATGAATGAATTAGACACTAAACATTGTACATTAATGTACACTATTGTAATGTTGCTGTGGGACAATGTGAGAGACACCTATCAAATTCAATATATTGTAAATATTATCAGTAGACCTACTATAGTGTAAATATTATCAGTACTTTACTACTCCTCTGGTAGTGGAGCTCACGTTATCGCCTGGGTTTTTAGCCGCTCATTTTGTGGCTGTGATGATGTGAGGAGCTTCATTAGATTAGAATTACTGGCCACAGACGTGGAGAGACTCTTTCTTCCTGGGGATAAGTTGCACGTCACATAAACATTCTTACCTTTCACCTCAACGAGGGAAAAGTAGCGCTTATACTTCCAGTTTGCGAAAGCTACCTTTGAAGTCGACTTGCCATCGCTGACTGTGCATATGCGTGTGCGACTGTGCGTCATAGGTGTGTGTGTGTGTGTGTGTGTGTGTGTGTGGACTCAACCTATCAACCTCAACCTTGTCTCCCACCCCCCAATCATCATCATTTATGTGTACCACGCGCGCGCGCGCGCACACACACACACGCACGCACGCACGCACGCACGCACGCACGCACGTTGCAGGTCCGACTGACAGAGAGCCTGTTCGGATGAAAACCGCTTCAGTGAGCTCAATTATAGTAACGCCGCATTTTTTTTCTCAGTAACGCTAACGGCGTTGCAACATTGGGGAAAGTAATTAATTAGATTACTCCGTTACTGAAAAATTAACGCCGTTAGTAACGCCGTTATACTTAAACGCCGTTACTCCCAACACTGGATATGGGGCATATATTTATGAAAATGCTCCTCTCTAGAGTGAATTTTTCTCGCTGACTGATGAGTTTATGGACACTGGATGTGGTTTTTCTGAGGTAAATGTGACATTACTGTTTTACTGACGTCTTCTCGCGGTTGAAACACTGATTGGGCGATTACATGTGACCTCACACAGATTTCGGGAAGCTGTACTGTATCTTTTAACACACCTTCAGATGCTCATTCATGATTATTTCACGCTGTAACTGGTGTTAAAGCGGAAGAGAAGATCCGTTCATTTGCCGCTTCTCACTGCGCCACAGTTTTATTTCGTAATAAAATGGACATAATTTTAAATCTGAGATATTATTTCATATTAATAGTAACAAAGCACAAAGATTATTGCGATTTATTGGATGGGAGGAGTTGCAATATTCCATTCATTCATCAACTGAACACAGGATGACTAATCGATTCTTGGTTCATAAAAATGATAATCGATTAAAATTAAGAAATCTATATTTATACCCAGCCCTATAAAGTAATTTAAACTCATGTTCCTGGTAACTCTGAATCAGAATAACAGCTCATCTCTTCTCTGAGGCGGGGCAACCTGTCAATCACATGAGATCAGCCAATAGCAAACAATTCCCCACAGGCACAATCAAGCCCCGCCCTACATTTGTTCTTGTTTGAGAAGCGATTCACTCGATATACGGCACAATAGAGAAGAACAGACCAGCGCGACTTCCATTTCATGACGACTTTAAAGCATTACAGCAAAAGCTGACATCTTCGAAAGCAGGAAGTAGAGCCGCGATATCAAAAGCCGCCCACACTCTCACAGATGCAGAACAACTCATTATGTTGGTGTGAAATAAACATGTATGGAAATGTAGAAATTAAAGCTAAAGCCCCAATCTGCTCCCAAAAATCCTGAAACAAGTCTGTTGGAGCCTCAGCGACTACTTCAGAGAAGCCGTCAATCTCAGCTGTCAATCATGACGTCACACCCCCCGATTTTACAGCATCAAATAACTAACTAACTAAAGCTAAACTTATTTAAATAATGAACACTTGAGAACTGCCTAAAATGACATAAGCCATATTTGGTGAAAATCTTTTCCCAAAGTGTAATTTGATTGTTTAGTTTGTCTCGCGTCCATTAGAATACATGGAGGGGCGGGGCTTATGAGCTATACTGGGACCAACCACAAGGGGGCAATCAAGACGCATCGGCTTCAGTTTTTAACACGAGTGCAGCACGCTTGTAACGCATCTTCATGTAATCAAAATAAACAACTCTTATTTTTTATGGAATATTGTAGTATTTACTATAAATTATTCATCATCATAAATTGATTTAAACTCATGTTCCTGGTAACTTTGAATCAGAGTAACAGCTCATCTCTTCTCTGAGGGCAGGGCAACCTGTCAATCACAGGAGATCAGCCAATAGCAAACCACAACCATCCAATCAATTCCCCACAGACACAATCAAGCCCCGCCCTACATTTGTTCTTGTTTGAGAAGCGTTTCACTCGATATACGGCACAATATAGAAGAACAGACCAGCGTGACTTCCCATTCATGACGACTTTTCATGACGAGGGTACAAGTTAGTTAGTCACTTTATTGTCCACAATTGGAAATGTGTCTTTGGCTTCACCACAAAAAAACAACAACAAACAAACAAAAAAAAACATTTTCACACAAATCACATAAAAAGACAACAAGTAACGTAATCATCCCTCGCACTCAGATCCCAGATTTAAAATTGGCACAAATGATACACCTTTTCCTTGCTTGATGTTGCCTAAAACGTCTTTTTGATGGTAAAAGCTGAAATGTAATATTCAAGGGATAAGAACAATCTTCAATAACAACCTGTGCTTTTTGTTTGACTCTTGTTTGATACAATTCATTCAATTGTGCTTGTGGTTGTCCTACAATTGCACTAGCAGTTTTAACTACTCGGCACAATTTTTGGCAATAGTCCATACCACATCATATTAAAACATATAACACTCTCAACAAGATTCTTATAAACCATCTCTAAAATATATTCACCCACACCAAAATGTTGTAGCCTCCTAAGAAGTTTTAAGTTTTTTAAAAAAACACATTTCCAGCAAATGTCAATTTACTATCAATAAATATTCCAAACCTCTATTTGATATCAATCAAGTATCAAAGGTTCAAACCCTTCAGCAAAATCTACTTTAGTCCAACTAATGATCAATTCCTTGGTTTCATTCATATTTATCTCCAGTTTTGAAGCACATTTGTGTTACAATAACACAGCGCATCTCCTTCTGTTCCAGCTTTACTCAACTGGGCAACAAGTGCAAGATAAAGATAAAAAACAAGAACAATCTACACAAAGCCACTAGTCATTGAACTAGTCACCCATCCTGACCGATCACTAATGCACAGCGCACTCGTGTGTGTCGAGGGCACGTACCAGTTTGTTTTCCTGCATGTAGATTCTCTGTAGTTTGTTGCATCCCTGCGCCAGCGCGACCAGCCCGTCGTCGCTGATGCTGTAGCACTGGCCGAAGTGCACATCCTTCAGCTCTTTGCAGTGTTCGCCCAACTGCGCAAAACACACACACACATTCAGTTAGGTATGACTGTATAACAGCAGGGATTCACAAACATTTCTGGCAGCCCTTTGAGAACACTATTTTTGAAAATTGTCTAATTTCCCGTCTCCCCAAGAGTTAAACAGTTGAGTTTTACCGCCATTCAGACAATCTTTTAGCATAGCTTAGCATAGATCATTGAATCTGATTAGACCGTTAGCATCTCGCTCAAAAATGACCAAAGAGTGTCGATATTTTCCCTATTTAAAACTCGACTCTTCTGTAGTTACACAGTGTACTAAGACCGACGGAAAATTCATTGATTCAGTGACTCAATCATAAAAAGCTTTACACCTGAGTGAATCGAGTGATTCATTGACTCAATGACTCGATCATCAAAAACTTTGCTCCTGAGTGAATCGAATGATTCATTGATTCAGTGATTCAATCATAAAAAGCTTTGCTTTGGCGTGAATCGAGTGATTCATTGATTCAATGACTCGCTCATAAAAAACTTTACACCTGAGTGAATCGAGTGATTCATTGACTCAATGACTCGATCATAAAAAACTTTGCTCCTGAGTGAGTCGAGTGATTCATTGATTCAATGACTCGATCATAAAAAGCTTTGCTTTGGCGTGAATCGAGTGATTCATTGATTCAATGACTCGCTCATAAAAAACTTTACACCTGAGTGAATCGAGTGATTCATTGACTCAATGACTCGATCATAAAAAACTTTGCTCCTGAGTGAGTCGAGTGATTCATTGATTCAATGACTCGATCATAAAAAGCTTTGCTTTGGCGTGAATCGAGTGATTCATTGATTCAATGACTCGATCATAAAAAGCTTTACACCTGAGTGAATCGAGTGATTCATTGATTCAATGACTCGATCATAAAAAGCTTTACACCTGAGTGAATCGAGTGATTCATTGACTCAATGACTCGATCATAAAAAAGCTTTGCTTTGGCGTGAATCGAGTGATTCATTGATTCAATGACTCGATCATAAAAAGCTTTACACCTGAGTGAATCGAGTGATTCATTGACTCAATGACTCGATCATAAAAAGCTTTGCTCCTGAGTGAATCGAATGATTCATTAATTCAGTGCTTCAATCATAAAAAGCTTTGCTTTGGCGTTAATTGAGTGATTCATTGATTCAATGACTCGATCATAAAAAGCTTCGTCTCTGAGTGAATCGAGTGATTCATTGACTCGATCATAAAAAGCTTTGTCTCTGAGTGAATCGAGTGAGTCATTGATTTAATGACTCGATCATAAAAAGCTTTGTCTCTGAGTGAATCGAATGATTCATTAATTCAGTGCTTCAATCATAAAAAGCTTTGCTCTGGCGTGAATCGAGTGATTCATTGATTCAGTGACTCAATCATAAAAAGCTTCGTCTCTGAGTGAATCGAGTGAGTCACGTTGACTAACAAACAAACTCATATGGATTTGAAATTATTTTATCAACTTGAAATAAAGCATATTTTTGTAGATGTCAATATGCCAATGTCATGTTTTGTTCTATTATAGCACCACCAAGTGGCACAATCCTACCATTTTTGTTATGTGTCCTCGGAATGAGCCCATACATGTGTGTGTCAATTTTGGTGAAAATATCTTGTTTCGTTTTGGAGTTTTAGACATTTATATGAAAAAACACATGAAAAATGACTGACACCTGACTTTGATTGGATTTTACTCCCCCTTACTATCAATATTTTGACATTTGGGCATTAGCGTATAGCTATCGGCCTATGTTTTCGATTTTCTGGCGCTGGTTTCGTCTCGATCGGACTAGCGGTTTCAAAGATATCAGCTAACGTTTTTTAAGCTCTAAATTACCGTGCTGCACAAACCATATGCCGAAACCTGGCAAGTCTGGTATTGTTGGACTCGGTGAGGATTCAGGAGACTAAAAAAGTTACTCCCATGCAAATAAGTCAACCCGACCCAAAGTTATAAGCATTTGGGGGGGAAAATTCTCCACTAGGTGGCGCTGTTTCGAAACTTCTCAGGCTACTTCAGGGCCTCGTGCTAATGACCCACACCAAGTTTCTAAACAATCCGTTCATGCGTTGATAAAATACAGCATTTAAGCACATAATTCAAAATGGCCGACAGCCAAAATGGCCGATATGAAAAAATGAGACCACTTTTATGATTTTTGGACAAACAGTTCAGAAGTTATAAGCAAAAATAGCCATTTTTTTGTATATCCGGACCAGTAGATGGCGCTGCGGCAAAACGCTGCATGTTGCCTCAGGTCATGCTTGTGATGACATGTACCAAGTTAGGTTTGAATACGATAAAGCGTTGCAGAGATATAGCCTTAAGTGTGTTTTCGCAAACGTTACGTAAAATTTGTTTGCGTGTTTATCGAAAACGATTTGACGAATCAACTTGATTTGCAGCATTTTTTTGTCAGCATGGTCTGAAGATGATCTGGTTCAATTTTCGTGCAAATCGGATGAACCGTCTAGGACGAGTTCGCAAAAGTAGGTTTTTCGGTCAATTCAAAATGGCGGGACATTTTTTATGACGGAAAATGACGTCATAGGGTGCAATCGAATCCGCGAATCGAATTTTGTTTCAAGCCATTATGGTTCAAAAGTTATTAGCATAAACATGAGTCAAATTTTGGACTGATGGTGGCGCTAGAGGGATTGAGTTAGAGACTGTCCTCTGTTAGTGTGCCAAATTTTTTACCATTCGGTTCTATGGGCTGCCATAGACTTCAATGGCGGAAGAAGAATAATAACAATAAGAACGGGAACGGTTTCAATAGGAGCCTTCGCAACCTTCGGTGCTTGGCCCCTAATAAGAAGGCTAACGATTAACCTTCGGTGCTTGGCCCCTAGTGATGCATCCATCAAGTGGCCGTGTATAGCCTGCCTCTCACCAGTTTAAGCGCGTGGTCGGTGAGCTTGTCCTGGTTTCCGACGTGCACCTTCTGCAGAAGCGGGCAGTGGACGGCCACGGTACACAGAGACACGTCGCTGAGCTGCTTACAGCGGTACGCCGTGTATTTGATCAGGCCGGGGCAGTTTGAGGCCAGAGAACAAACGCCGTGATCCTGGACGTTGCGGCAGTCGGAGATGTTGATCTCAGTGACGTTCTGTCTCCTGGACGCGATCTTCACCAGGAGATCGTCTTTAACCTGCGCTCAGAGAGAGGACAGACACAACACACGTCAAAAACACTCACGTTTGATTCGCAAATAATCATAATCGCTAAATAGTTATTAGCGCTGCATGAGGCGGGATCTAAGTGTGATTTTTAGGATAAAATGTTTCGTTATAAAATATATTTTTTTGAGAGTGTAATTTAAATTGTGATTTAAAAAGAAAATCCAGGTACAAAACATGTTGCAATTATTTATTTATATTTTATATAGTATAGTAATTTTATATTAATAAACAGTTAAATATTACAAAAACATTTCTTATTTTGTTTTAATTTAGTAATTTTATATTAATGTGATAATATACTCATAATTTATTTTTTAATTTTATAACAATTACTAAATAAAAACAAGAACTATTAATATTGTTCATGTTTTTATGTAATATTATAATTATTATATAAATAAGAAATATTGCTATTGTAAAACCCCTGTAAAATAAAACATTTATTTTAACCGTCTTGCATAAGAAAGGCTATTTGCTAAATAGTTATTAATGCCATTTATTTTTCTGATAAACTGTTTTGTTATAAAATATGTTTTTTGGGATTGTGATTTGAAATTATTTTTTTTTAATCTGTTTGTAGGGCTGCAAAATAATATATCTTATAAAATTATAAACTGCATAATATATAATAATATTTAATATAAAATACTAAAGATTAAAATATTATAATAGTAATATTTCTTATGGTTTTTATTTAGTAATTTTATATTAATATGATAATAAATGAATATTCATAATTTATTATAACAATTACTAAATAAAAACAAGAAATATTAATATTGTTCATATTTTTATGTATTATTATATAAATAAGGAATATTGCTATTGTGAAACCCCTGTAAAATAAAACATTTATTTAAGAAAAATACTATAATAATTGTATTTTACAACTGTCTTGCATAAGAAAGGCTATTTGCTAATGCCGTTTATTTTTCTGATAAAATGTTGTTATAAAATATGTTTTTTGGGATTGTGATTTAAAATTATTTTTTTTATCTATGTTTGTAGGGCTGCAAAAAAATATATCAGTATAGCTATAACAATAATAATATAAAAAATAAACTGCATAATATATAATAATATTTAATATAAAGATTAAAATATCAATAGTAATATTTCTTATTTTGTTTTTATTTATTAATATGATAATATATATTATAAAAGTTATAAAAAACAAGAAATATTCATTTTTATTAATTATGTTAAAATGTAAATTAAAATATAAATAAGAAATAGTGCTATTGTCAAATAAAACCATGTAAAATAAATTTTTTAAATTATATTTAAGAAAAATAACTGCCTTAATTTCTTCATTTTGCAACATTTTTAAATTAAAAAATAAATGCATAGCTTCTCTTTTGATGATAAGCGCTTCTCAAGTCCAGTATAATAGTTATGGCAGTTATTAAAGACATAACCCGAAGATGAGCACGAACCTGCTGGAGGCCGCTGAGGTCGATCTGTTTCCAGAACTGGAAGTCTAAGCACAGGTCGCGCCAGTACTTACACACCAGAGACGCGGCCAGACCCCGCTCCTTCACCGACAGGTGAGAGAACACCTGAGGACACGAGACACACGGGGTCAGACAGGGGTCAGACAGGGGTCATGTGTTCAAATACACCACTCAATCGAGAGGAGCCGGGGTCATATTCAATCTGAGCGGGGCAGCCACACAATACATAACTGTTGGGACTGCAAACATTTTAAAGTTTTCTGTTTAAATATGCAAATGAGGGAGTATCTAATTAAATATGCACACATTTTCATTCATTCCCAGAACAGAAATCAGAACAGTGGATAAAGTTGGGTTCACAATTCTACAGATTTCTCTTTTTATCAAACCATAAATCAGAAAATACTGTCAACAGGCAGAAACAAATCATTTTCACCATGTTTTGAGGATTAAAATATTCTATAAATCATGTTAATGATGTATAAGCATACCTTCAGAATATAGATTTGAATAAAACTGTATGGTTTGGTGTGTGTGTGTGTGTGTGTGTGTGTGTGTGTGTGTGTGTGTGTGTGTGTGTGTGTGTGTGTGTGTGTGTGTGTGTGTGTGTGTGTGTGTGTGTGTGTGTGTGTGTGTGACAAACTCACCGCCTTTACAGAGTGAAATCTACAGACGCATTAAAAGTGCAATGAAATAAAGACTTAAGTGTATTTTAGAGCTGCATGATTCTAGATAAATTGAGAATCACGATTCTGAACAACAAACTAACAAAACATGAAATTTACTAAATTCTGACAAAATATTCATTACTGCAGTCTGTTTAAAATGTTTAATTCATCTGAATGAATCATTTAAAAAGACAGGTTGAATCAATGATTCAATGAATCAGTGTTTTTGAGTGAATCTCTTGAGTGAATGATTCAATGACTCACTCATAAAGACTTCACTTGTTTCATTACTGGATGAATCAGTGTTTTTGAACGAATCTCTTGAATGAATGATTCAGTGACTCACTCATAAAGACTTCACTTGTTTCATTACTTGATGAATCAGTGTTTTTGAATGAATCTCTTGAGTGAATGATTCAATGACTCACTCATAAAGGCTTCACTTGTTTCATTACTGGATGAATCAGTGTTTTTGAACGAATCTCTTGAATGAATTATGAGTGAGTCACTGAATCATTCATTCAAGAGATTCGTTCAAAAACACTGATTCATCCAGTAATGAAACAAGTGAAGTCTTTATGAGTGAGTCACTGAATCAAGACTTCACTTGTTTCATTACTGGATGAATCAGTGTTTTTGAATGAATCTCTTGAATGAATGATTCAGTGACTCACTCATAAAGACTTCACTTGTTTCAGTACTGGATGAATCAGTGTTTTTGAATGAATCTCTTGAGTGAATGATTCAATGACTCACTCATAAAGACTTCACTTGTTTCATTACTGGATGAATCAGTGTTTTTGAATGAATCTCTTGAATGAATGATTCAATGACTCACTCATAAAGTCTTCACTTGTTTCATTACTGGATGAATCAGTGTTTTTGAACGAATCTCTTGAATGAATTATGAGTGAGTCACTGAATCATTCATTCAAGAGATTCGTTCAAAAACACTGATTCATCCAGTAATGAAACAAGTGAAGTCTTTATGAGTGAGTCACTGAATCAAGACTTCACTTGTTTCATTACTGGATGAATCAGTGTTTTTGAATGAATCTCTTGAATGAATGATTCAGTGACTCACTCATAAAGACTTCACTTGTTTCAGTACTGGATGAATCAGTGTTTTTGAATGAATCTCTTGAGTGAATGATTCAATGACTCACTCATAAAGACTTCACTTGTTTCATTACTGGATGAATCACGGTTTTTGAATGAATCTCTTGAATGAATGATTCAGTGACTCACTCATAAAGACTTCACTTGTTTCAGTACTGGATGAATCAGTGTTTTTGAATGAATCTCTTGAGTGAATGATTCAGTGACTCACTCATAAAGACTTCACTTGTTTCATTACTGGATGAATCAGTGTTTTTGAATGAATCTCTTGAGTGAATGATTCAATGACTCACTCATAAAGGCTTCACTTGTTTCAGTACTGGATGAATCAGTGTTTTTGAATGAATCTCTTGAGTGAATGATTCAGTGACTCACTCAAAAAGACTTCACTTGTTTCATTACTGGATGAATCAGTGTTTTTGAATGAATCTCTTGAGTGAATGATTCAATGACTCACTCATAAAGGCTTCACTTGTTTCAGTACTGGATGAATCAGTGTTTTTGAATGAATCTCTTGAGTGAATGATTCAATGACTCACTCATAAAGGCTTCACTTGTTTCAGTACTGGATGAATCAGTGTTTTTGAATGAATCTCTTGAGTGAATGATTCAGTGACTCACTCAAAAAGACTTCACTTGTTTCATTACTGGATGAATCAGTGTTTTTGAATGAATCTCTTGAGTGAATGATTCAATGACTCACTCATAAAGACTTCACTACAGGATGAATCAGTGTTTTTGAATAAATCTCTTGAATGAATGATTCAGTGACTCACTCACAAACAAAAACAAAACTTGCTAAACATAATCTCACAGACCTTGAGCAGGATGGATGAGGGCAGCTGGTTAATGTGGGACGTGTCTGTGTTTTCAGCGCTCTTTCCCTCCTCCGTTCCCTCGTTTTGGGAGAGTTGGCAGCAGCAGGAGGAGGACGAGGAGGCGGCAGCACTGCCCGCATCTGTATGCCACGCCACACCAGAGCCGTCCTCCTCCGAAGGGGAGGAAGAAGAGGAGGACGGGCAGAGCGAGGGGAGGAGGCACTGGCTCTCCGGAGCGGAGGCGTCTCCTCGCTCCTCTCCGTTCTCCATGGCCTCCTGGAAGGCACAGCGGGGCTGCTTGCGGGGCGTACACCGCTGCAGCTCAGCACACTTGCGCTTGCACACCATTTCCGAATAGTCCACGGCCGGGACGACGGCGCAGAAGAGCGCCGGGGGCCCGATCAGCTTGGCCGGCACGGCGGACAGCAGACTTCGACCCTGGCCCTCCCAGATGGCCAGCTCTCCCGGAGAGAGGAGGAACTTGGCACACTCCTCGGGCGAGTTCAAGGAAACGTAGCGCTCGGCGAGTTTGGATGCCGCTGTGGCCGCCGCACAGCCGCTCTCGAAGGGCCAGTCGTCCTCGATGCTCCCGCTGGTGCCGTGGACGATGAAGCACAGCATGCAGGGCCCCTGAAGGAAGCAGTTCCTCCGCCTCTTCTTCTTGCGCAGCTTCCGTGTTTTCTTCTTCTTTAGGCTGTAACCATTTTTTGAGAAAAGATGGCCCATATAGATGCTTCACGTCGACTCTGGAGGAATTCAAGAGCAACAGAGAAAAATTACTACAAAACTTGCATAAAGAGAAGAGGAGACAAAAAACATTCAAGACATTTACAATATTGTCTTTTAGAGCTGCTCATATTTGATAAAGTTTGCATTTTTGAATCTGTTTATTGCTGTGAAGCTGCTTTGAAATGAAATATCAAGCCCTATATAAATAAAAGTGACTCGAGTCGGATTTTGCAAAAGCATAAAATATCTCAATTATGACACTGCCATAACTTCCGCTGAGTGAGATCAAAATACGAGCGTGGTCATAGATGTATACGTAGATCCTCATTAGCGCCTGCACGGATCAGTAGAATGAGGCATCTACGATCTATATATCTATAACCACGCTTGTATTTTGACCTCACTCAGCGGAAGTTATGGCGGAGCTCAGAGATGATCACGTTCGTCTGATAAGAGGTATAATAACAGCATAAATACTGCTGGGTTTCTCACAGAAACTGATGGTTTGGCTAGATAAGACCCTTATTCATCGTCTGGTGTCGTTTGAAGCTGCACTGAAACTGAACCGTTTGGAGCCCATCGAAGTCCGAGAACAATCCTGGAATGTTTTCATCAAAAACCTTCATTTCTTTTCGACTGAAGAAAGAAAGACATGGACATCTTGGATGACATGGGAGTGAGTAAACTACCAGCAAAAGTTTATTTAAAAGTGAACTAATCCTTTAAATCTGATTACTGAACTAAATGTAAACGAGATTTTATACATGTACACAAAGATGCTTCACATCGACTCTGGAGGAATTCAAGAGCAACAGAGAAAAATTACTACAAAACTTGCATAAAGAGAAGATGAGACAAAAAACATTCAAGATATTTACAATATTGTCTTTTAGAGCTGCTCATATTTGATAAAGTTTGCATTTTTGAATCTGTTTATTGCTGTGAAGCTGCTTTGAAATAAAACATCAAGCCCTATATAAATAAAAGTGACTCGAGTTGGATTTTGCAAAAGCATAAAATATCTCAATTATGCCAAGATGTGAACACTGAATTATTATGAAATAACATTACATTATCGTTACATTGTGACAGATTCAAAATATTGATCAGCACTATATATCGCCAACAATATCAGTATCGGCCGATATACACTATACTGCCAAAGTGTTGTGGCGTCTGCCTTTACATGCACATGAGCTTTAATGCCATCCATTTCTTAATCCGTAGGGTTTAATATGGAGTCGGCCCACCGGCTTTCCTCAAGGTTTAGGAGTGTGTTTATGGGAAATCTTCTAAAAGCGCATCTGTGATGTTGGACGAGAAGGCCTGGCTCTCAGTCTCCGCTCTAATTCATCCCAAAGGTGTTCTATCGGGTTGAGGTCAGGACTCAAGTTCCTCCACACCAAACTCGCTCATCCGTGTCTTTATGGAGCGACGCTTTGTGCACTGGTCAGTCATGCTGGGACAGGAAGGGGCCGTCCACAAACTGTTCCCACAATGTTGGGAGCATGAAATTGTCCAAAATGTCTTGGTGAAACATTAAGAGTTCCTTTCACTGGAACTAACCCCTGAAAAACAACCCCCACCCCATAATCCCCCCCTCCACCAAACTTTACACTTGGCACAATACAGTCAGGCAAGTCCCGTTCCCCTGGCAACTGCCAAATCTACACACTGTTCTTGAGCTCATCTGAAGGCCACACGAGGTCTCTATTGACTCTGCAGAAAGTTGGCGACTTCTGTGACCCTCAGCATGCGCTGACCCTGCTCTGTGGCTGAGTTGCTGTTGTTCCCAATCGCTTCCACTATGTTATAATCCCACTAACAGTTGAGCGTGGAATATTTAGTATAATATTTGGACTTATTGCCCAGGTGTCCAGCGATCGCGGCCCCACGCTTGAGTTCTCTGAGCTCCTGAGAGCGGCCCATTCTCTCAATGATGTGTGTAGAAGCGTCTGCAGGCCTAGAGCTTGAGTTACACACCTGTGGCCATGAAGGGGTTGAACACCTGAACTCAGTGTTTTGGAGGGGTATACTTTCAGTATACTTCGGTATACTTTCCCAATACTTTCAGCAATATAGTGTATGTTCATTTTTAATGTTATCGTTTAGCCGATAAATGATGAATTATTTCCTTCAGCTGAGACACTTCAGACGCACGTGATGGTTTTGAATTGCTTGATTGGAAAATACAGTAAAGTGCAATATATATAGACTACATAAAAGTTATAAAGAGAACATTATAATTGTGTGCTTGGGATGTGGATTTTAATGGTTTTTGTAATCAGGCTCTCAAAAATATAATGCGTTTGAGACACCAATGACAGACAGGAGGAGTGTTTGGGAAACATGTCAGAAAACAGTAATTTTTCATAAAAATGACTGAAAACAAGACTTCAGCTGAGGAAGATTTCATTATTGCTTCCAATCTAGGTCAGTGACGCTTCTTAAATCTGATTACTGAACTAAATAAGCGACATTTAGACATGTACACAAAGTCCTATTAAACTAATAATGGTGGTTCGAGTCCTATTTACCTCAGGAGCATCAAACCCAGTGCTAGATTCATTCTGACAGAACATAAGCATCCTTAGACTTGCTCTAGACACAAAAACAATGAAACACACACACAGAAGTCAATGAACTACCTTAAACACACAGATAAAAAGCAATACTTGAGGTGTCTGCTCATCTATTATTGTTTATAGACACTATAACAAGGTGAATATACCATTGGCTAATCCACTCTGGTGTCAGTGTCATCTACAGCATAACCAGTACCACCACAGGACTTTTGTATGGATAATGAGTATACAGAACAGCAGGGATGCGTTATATTTATCGGATATCTGGTATAATGTGTGAGTAAAGCTGTTATATCTCAGCAGGGATCATATAAACATTCATAAACAATGAATGTCAGTGTTTACACACGGCTGTGTGGAGCTGCTGACCGAGTGTTGTTGTGTTTCATTGAGTGATAGTGGCGGACGACGCCATTAAAGTCCCTCACGAGAAAACAACCAAGACTGAACAACTGCCATAATAAAACCCGCCAATCCTCACCAGCTCGCGCGGCCCTCAGCACCTCCTTCCCGCGCTCTCATAATCCGCGCGAAACAGAAACAGAAGCGTAGCGAACGCACCGCAAACGCGCGCTTGCTGTGTCAACCTGCTAGAATGTTTCAAAACACTTCCGGATTTCAAATAACAGAGGAAATCCCGCCCACAGCTCGAGACGAGAGCGGCTGCTCATTGGCTAGACTGTCTGTCTGTCTGGAGCGGAGGGCCAATCATCCGCGATTTAAAGGGAACTCGTTTAAACGAATATAACACTTGTAAACATGCTTGATGCGAATACACACATGAGGTAAATATTCGCACTGTCACAGGATGGAAATCGCATGTTACTTTATTAATAATAACAATCAATCAACATCTGATTATTCTAAAAGCGGTCTAAAAACTTTCGCAAACACGTTTATTAATTATATTTCCCGAAAAAAGCCCATTTTCACCACATAATGAAAAAAAAACATGCTTGGGTAAATAATAATTATGACATAAAAATCTAAATGATGATTTTAAATGATAATTATGATATGAAACATCGAAATTATGACATTTCTTATTGATCTTTCCCTATGAAAGACCATTTTCACCACATAACGCTCTGGTAAATAATTATAACGTAAAAATCTGTATTATGACATACTAAATGACAATTATGAGAAGAAAATTATGAATTTATGAAAATTATGACTAAAAGTCATGATAAAAAGTCAAAATCATTATGACATACTATGTCGAAATTATAACCTAAAAAGTCAAAATTATGACACTAAACCGAAATTGTTGTTTGTTATAATTTCGACTCACAATTTCCCATTTCCGCACCACAAGGAAAAAAATCATGCTCTGGTAAATAATAATTATGACATAAAAATCTAAATAAAAACATACTCAATTTTATTTGCGAGAAGAAAGTTCGAAATTATGACTTTAAATGTCATGAGATAAAAAGTCCAAATTATTATGACATGTCGAAAATTATGACATAAAAATGTTGATATTAAAAGTGATATTATGAAATGTAATAATTTTAAATGTTTGTGTCATAATTTAGATTTTTTTTAAAGTCATAATTTCGACTGTCACATTTTCCCATTTCCGTCACATGACGAAAAAAAATCATGCTCTGGTAAATAATAATTATTACATACTAAATTATAATTATGAGAGAAAATGTCGAAATTATTATGACATTCTAAATCGAAATGATGGCCTAAAAAGTTATAATTAAGAGATAAAAAAGGCGAAATTATGACATGAAAAAAGTCATGTTATGATGTGCAATAACTTCACCAGTCATAATTTCAACTCATTTTTTCGACTTATTGCCAAAATCGATTATAATTTTTCACTCTTTAGTGTCATAATTTTTAGTCTCATTTTTATGATTTCCCAACTTATTCGGCATTAATAAATAGGCGTTCACCGCGTGACGTTACTGCGAAAAATCAGCGCATTTAATTGTCGGGAGTTAAACGACTCGGTTTGGATGATTCATTTCAACGAACCACGATACAGTTCTTTTATTCATCACGCACTAGTCACAAATAAAGATTAAAATGTATCATTACTTTGTCCAGGAATAATTATAATGATAATTCCTAATACCGTTACCAATTTTACTTGTGAAAACTCATCAACTAGCCTATGATCTTAAACATGTGAATCAGATGGACTGAATCCATGAAAAACTCGCGAATCTCGCATTACTATTCGCCAAAATAGTTGGACAGTGTTGACGCTACAAGTAACGCGTTACGTAATCAGATTACTTTTCCAAGTAACGAGTAAAGTAATGCGGTTATTTTTTGCGCGATATTATAAAGCATAACTTGATAATAGCTCATAAATAATGTATGAGGGCGGACTGGATTGACTGTAGTACCCCAGGAATGGGCGTGGCGGAGGAAACTTCCTAAAATAACTGGTCTGGGAAAGTGGGAAGCGTCTGCTGCAATGGCTCCCGTGTTACCGATCACTCGACAGAATCAGATCGCTCGCGCTGGGCATCAGGATGAGGATCCACACGACCTGTGTGTCTCTGATCTCGGCGACTGCTTGATTTATGATCGCCACGGAGTTTGTCGAACCTTCAACAGTTTGTTTGAACACAGCAGAGCTATAATCATCTTCGTGAGGGTGAGAACGTCTTCCATCTTGTGTGTTTATGTTGGAAAAGTCGTTCGGTTTGAGCACGTGCTGGTGTTTGTGGCTTGACATATCTTTATATTATGTGATATTTTTGTATATGCTTGCATACATATGTGAGCACAACCAGTCATAAGGGTCAATTTTTAAAAATTGATAGTTATACATTATCTGAAAGCTGAATAAATAACATATATGGACTATATTTGGCAACTATTTCAATCTGAGGATGCAAAAAAAAAAAATATTGAGAAAATCTCCTTTTAAAGTTGTTCAAATGAAGTCCTTATCAATGCATATTACTACTAATAATACATTTATGGTAGGAAATTTACAAAATATCTTCATGGAACATGATCTTAATATCCTAATGATTTTTGGCATAAAAGAAAAATGGATAATTTTGATAATATTGCCTCTAATTTACCCGTGAGTTTATGATTTTCAGCTCCAGGGGCACATTTGCTTGTCAACATTTGCACATTATACCTCAAACTATACTTCAATTTCTCTTTTTTTTTTATATATAGTTATTGTGTATGAACATTGTGCTTCTCAAATATCTCGCAGAACTTCTTGTGCTACACATGCAAAGAATATGTGGAGGATTTGGGCAAAGTACCTCAGCATATGTTGCAGGTGAGGGGATGATATTATATTTCTGCTATTATCCAGCACTTCTTTTCTGTTTATATCCGTTATGTGTAATAGATCTTTGCTGAATATTTGGAAAAACGAACGATGTATCTGTTCTCTCTTTCAACAAATGTAGGAATCTAATGTGAGATTGGTGGTGATTGGACAGTCGTCGTGTTCTCATATTGAGGTATGATGTGTTGTTCATTAATGTTAAGATGAAAATATAATATATTATATTAATATAAAAATATAATAAGTAGTTTTGATTCAGTGAATGGTTTGAGCAACTGCATAAATCTGGATTGGGATTACTAATAAAAACAAGGCTGTATTTGGTCAAAATGTTGTTTTATGTCATCAGTTTGCCTTTTATCCTCTCTTTGGGTCATTTTGACCCCAAATTCATTAAAAACAGCAATTATCAGGGTTCAAGCGTTTATGGCCTCTAAGCACATGCATACAAAGATATTATGTTTTATTTAGCAAGCCTGTAACCACTTACAGTCGTTCAAAGTGCTTACAGACCTCTAGGGCTGTGAGTCGATCATGCTCCTCCGTTAACCTTGTCTAATAGATGCGCAAATTTGATTTGCCGATGGCGGCCATGTTTTTTTAGATGCGCCAAGGTTCTCATCGACTGTCATTGTACTTTGGACAAAGACACCTCATGCCAAATTTCAAGTCAATTCGAGTAGCGGGTTGGGTGGTTTTCATGTTTTTTTCCCTGTTATAGCGCCACCAAGTGGCCAATCGTCACGATTTTTGTCACACGACCACAGATTTTGCCTTTCATCCTCTCTTTGGGTCATTTTGACCCCAAAATCATTAAAAAACAGATAGCAATTATCAGGGTTCAAGCGTTTAAGCACGTGTAAAAATATATTCTGTTTTATTTAGCAAGCCTGTAACCACTTACAGAGCCATTTACAGTGAAATACCATGTGGTATAAAAGTTGTTAGCGCTGATTTCTTTCAAAGTTCTTGCAGACCTCTAGGGCCGTGAGTCGAACATGCTCACCGAGTTTCGTTACGATCGGCCTCCGTTAACCTTGTCTAATAGATGCTAAAATTTCATTTGCCGATGGCGGCCATGTTTTTTTAGATAAGCCATCGACTATCATCGACTATCATGGCACCTTGGACAAAGACACCTCATGCCAAATTTCAAGTCAATCGGTCTAGCGGTTGGGTGGTTATAGCCATTTTCATGTTTTTTTCCCTGTTGTAGCGCCACCAAGTGGCCAATTGTCACGATTTTTGTCATGCGACCACAGATTGAGCTCGTACACATGTGTACCAAGTTTGGTGAAGATATCTCGTTCCGTTCACGAGTTATAGCCATTTTAAATAAAAGTGGCCCCTCCCACTTTGAACGTTTTGGCGGCCCTTAGGGACCGTGAACTGAAATTTCAACTTTTCTTTGATAACTATTGACAATCAGACTCTAGTGAATCTTTCTGCACTGGTTTGGTTCCGATCGGGCCAAAAAACCTAGGGCTAGTTTGCAAACGTAGGTTTTTCATAAAGTCCAAAATACCCCAACATTTCACCAGAATTACGAGCAAATCCAAGGCATGCATTTTGTCCGTCTTGAGTCAAGATACTAATTAAAAATTAGTGTTCATCTGAGTTTTCCAAGACCTTGGGAGTTTTGTTGCTCATGAAATTGGAATACACAAGAAATATTTGACTGGACTAGGGGAGATTTTGTGGTTGTGATAAAATAGTAACCAATCCTCCCCTCACGGGTCAATTTGACCCACATAAGGAATGAATGGGAAATGGGGGAAAATGGGGATTTGTTTTAATTATTTATTTGTCAGAACAAACACACACACAAATGAAGGCATAAGACTATAGAGCATCCGCAATGCAGAACACACACACCTAGAAATTCCCATTTAAATGAATTTACATACTTTTTATACTTGTATGCAAATAACGGGGCAATGGGTTTTCCTTTAAATTTTTTTCCAAATCAGTCACAGATTAGATTTGAACACATTTACAGTGCAGAACAACCAATGGCAATGCTCAAGATATTCCCAAAAATGATTTTGTAATGTCTAAATATATACTCGAATGCATAAAGAAGCAAATTGACTTCAAATGGGACTTTATGACTCAGCGGAGCAGCTCGTTTGCTCCATATAGAGCGCCATCCAATACTCATAAAGTCATGTTATAATATTTTATTTCCACTAGGGGTCGGCAAAGACCAATGCATGATATTATGAAGTTTTCAACTTTTCTTTTGTGCATGCACTTCAGCAGCGTTATTTCATATTTAAGCAAAATAATCTGCTTGTATATATTAAAATACAGCTAAAATCTAGTAATTTAGAGATAAATCAAATGAAAAAATTGCATTAAAAATCTAAAAATGACACTAAAATAATAGTGTTGAGGATATTAATGTTTGATGTATTTAAACTTTAAACCCCAAAGTAGTGCATCTTTTAATACTCATCAAAAAAA
Organism: Romanogobio albipinnatus; assembly: GCA_023566225.1. Taxonomy (NCBI): domain Eukaryota; kingdom Metazoa; phylum Chordata; class Actinopteri; order Cypriniformes; family Gobionidae; genus Romanogobio; species Romanogobio albipinnatus. The sequence continues at coordinate 1,690,990 of CM042253.1, read as the reverse complement.
ACAATTTATGATTCAGTTTTCACAACACCCTCTTTTTAGCATTGAGTACGTTTTTAATAATTTTTTTAATTATGAATCATTACAGCTCAACTCTCGTTCTGTCGTAGGGCTTCTGCTCTCTGACAGGCTATCCTCATGAAATATACGTCGACCCAGAGAGACAGATCTACACACAACTTGGAATGAGAAGAGGAGAGACACACATGGAGACACGTAAGGTCTAAGACTGGTGTTTCAGTAACATGTCAGTCCCTCCAGGATTTTGCGATTTCTTTTTTTTTGCGATCAAAATGACTGATTTTGTGGTGGTAATTTCCAAAAATTTGCAATGCTTTTTTTAACCCTCTGGGGTTCTTCATTTATGAGTCACACTCAGGACCTTCGGGTCAAAAATGACCCAGAGGGCGGGATTAAGATAAAAAATATTTGAGTAAAATCAATGAAATATATTTTTGTTCAATAATATTTTTTCTTTTTTGGTGTTTTGAGATAATTTTATGGTTTATAATTAATATTTATGCAATAATTATGACCCATTTTTTCCCATTGAATATAATAAAAAATGTGTGTGTGTATATATATATATATAAAATGTTAAAAATCGTAGCTTCATTGGAATGGTCCGAAACTTGGTGACTTTATTGGTACTTGGTATATGAACACCCCAAAAAACTGGGGACAGGATTTGAAAAGAAATAGTCAGACTCAGGACCTTCGGGTCAAAAATGACCCCCATAGGAAATGAATGGGAAATTAGTTTTTTTTGTGCATACAATCTACAAATCAGCCAGGATGCAGGAAAAAAAGGACTCAACAGTGAAGGGGTGAATCTCTAAAACATCAAGAGTGCAAAACAGACAAAAAAAACTCTCTCACACACACACTTATACACACAAAAACACACACACACATAAATGACCGCGTGCAATTCCAAAAGCTAATTGTGTTTTTGTGTGTGTGTTTTTTTGTCTGTTTTGCACTCTTGATGTTTTAGAGATTCACCCCTTCACTGTTGAGTCTTTTTTTTCTGCATCCTGGCCGATTTGTAGATTGTATGCACAAAAAAAATAATATTTTTGCCAATTTCCCATTAATTTCCTATGAGGGTCATTTTTGACCCGAAGGTCCTGAGTGTGACTTTTTTTTTTTTACGAACACTTAGACTTTTCATATCCTGTCCCCAATTTTTTGGGGTGTTCATATACCAAGTACCGAAGTACCCCAGAGTGTTAAATAATTAGGATAATACATTTACCATATTATGTTAGATGCACAATAGTCATACATGATGATAGAACATACAAAATGCACAAATTTTGGTATCTTAAAAGGCTAGTCCAGTGCCGTACTGTCGAGCTGTAATAACATGATCACTTAGAGGTGGGGAATATGACCAAAATCTTCTCTTCAAAATCTCTAAACAGTCAGAAATAAAATAAGGAATAATAAACAAATGACAATTAGGAAAAGTAAATACAACATAAAGATACAGATACGAACAGTGCTTTGAGTGTGAATAGGCTACTGTTGTTGTTGTTTGGTGAGCATTAGCGACACAGACAGGAGCGAGTATGGGCTATATTAGGTTACTTTCACTTTAAGACCTACAGTAATGCACAGATTCAACACTGACAGTCACGGTCCAAACGTGTTCACTCAAGACATCACCGCCCAGATGGACATTTAGGCATAATTATGTGTGTATTTGATCCATGGGCGTCGGAAGCAAAAAAAATGTGGGTGGGTCCTTGCTAAATGTATTGTTCGGAAAGACAAAGTTACGGAAATCGCCGTATCATTGAGAGTGGCAGTAGTGTAGGGGAAAGATGCACGGCGTCTAGTTTTGACACAAATTGACCCGCGGTTCGAGTTCGCCTTTCGCCGAACTCTATCTTCTCCCTTTTCCCATCACATATCAGATCGGAAAGGCATTTATTTTCAATTAAAATGAAGAAAATATTAGAAAAGTGGAAATAAAGCGTCTAACATGTGTTTATCGATTAGGGGTAGGTAAACACACATGTGCTGAATGTTAGAGACGATAAAAGTGAGTGGGTCCAATATCATTGATCGTAAAAAGTGGGTGGGTCTTGTCCCGCCCACACACAATGGTTCCGACGCCCATGATTTGATCGTATAAAAGGCAATGAGCCTAGAAATAGAGGCCATTTCGGTACGCGAGTGCTGACAGGCGGCAAACGCATGCACAGAATCCACAGCCAGTCTGACATTGGTCCGCGTGTCAGTAGTGAATTGAGTTCGTCGTAGGCTACAGCACTTTTATTAACTCTTTTAGTGCTATCCAGAATATCATACTTTTGTTTGGTCATTCATTCATCTTAAAGGATTAGTTCACTTTTAAAATAAGCTTTTGCTGATAATTTCCTCGCCCCCATGTCATCCAAGATGTTCATGTCTTTCTTTCTGCAGTCGAAAAGAAATGAAGGTTTTGATGAAAACATTCCAGGATTGTTCTCGGACTTCGATGGGTTCAGTTTCAGTGCAGCTTCAAACGATACCAGACGATGAATAAGGGTCTTATCTAGCCAAACCATCAGTTTCTGTGAGAAACCCAGCAGTATTTATGCTATTATTTTACCTCTTATCAGACGAACGTGATCATCTCTGAGCTCCGCCATAACTTCCACTGAGTGAGGTCAAAATACGAGCGTGGTCATAGATGTATAGATCGTAGATGCCTCATTCTACTGATCCGTACAGGCGCTAATGAGGCTTCTACGTATACATCTATGACCAGGCTCGTATTTTGACCTCCCTTAGTGGAAGTTATGGCGGAGCTCAGAGATGATTATGTTCGTCTGATAAGAGGTATAATAATAGCATAAATACTGCTGGGTTTCTCACAGAAACTGATGGTTTGGCTAGATAAGACCCTTATTCATCGTCTGGTGTCGTTTGAAGCTGCACTGAAACTGAACCGTTTGGAGCCCATCGAAGTCCGAGAACAATCCTGGAATGTTTTCATCAAAAACCTTCATTTCTTTTCGACTGAAGAAAGAAAGACATGGACATCTTGGATGACATGGGGGTGAAGGAATTATCTGCAAAAGTTTATTTAAAAGTGAACAAATCCTTTAAGTAATCGCTTCGCCCGGTCCTTGGCTCTTATGAGAAACTCGCTTTCACTTTCACACAGACCATACTCATGAAAACAATGCATTACAGCTTTAAATAAATTAGAGAGAGGATAACATTTTTGGAGGATTGCAAAAAAAAATGCGACCATTTTGTTGATTTTGCGTTGTATTCAGCGATCGCGGAATCGCGAAAAACTGGAGGGACTGACATGTTTTTAATACTTCTGTCTCTCATGTAATGCACATTCTGTTCATTTCTCCTGCTTTCTACCAGATGAGCATGCCAAAGAACGATCGCTTTGATTGAATGTGCGTTTAGCTGTTTGCATCTACATATTTTTATGCACATTTTGGCATGTCTCATAATAAAACGCTCGAAGGAAACGTCATAAATTCTTCAAAAACGTGTTGAGTTGGATCATTGTTTCATCCAAAACACATTTACTGAATAAATCCCTTGATGCGCAACAAAAACCTCATGTGGCTTTGCCTCAGCAGAGGCTGTGATTGGATAACAGGACTAACCAGCGGACCAATGGCATCGCAGCAATGTTGGTTTGGTGGCTCTGAAACGGCCGAGTCAAAGACTGTCATCAGAATGATTTGTTCTTAAAGGATGAATTTAGTTCAAAATGAACATTTCCTGATGATTTCCTCACCTCCATCTCATCCAAGATGTTCATGTCTTTCTTCAGTCGAAATGCAGTTTTGTTGAGCCAACGGCTGAAAGTCCAAATCACTGCGGCTTCAGAGGCTCTGACCGATCCCAGAGGAATAGAGTCTGATCTAGACAAACCATCGCCACATTTACAACACAAACACACATTTATACACTTTAAACCTCAAATGCGTGACTTCTGTGTTGTGATTCTTCACGGCGTATGATGTCATCACGTCGGAAAGGTCACGTGACGTAGGTGGAAGTGCCGAAAAACTCCATCTCATGTTATCATAAATTAGGTATCATTTGAAAGCTTACAAACTCGAAATTCATCCTGTGAAAACCGTTTTGAAATCAGACATTGTGTTACCATGGAAACGTTACTCTAAATTATTCTAGTGGGCTCCTCCCCTAGTGGGCGGTGTCATGTTTCATATTACAACAATTATTTTAATTACTTTATATTTAAAATCTTTTCCAATCTTGACAAAACACATATTGTCGGAAAGGTCTGAGTCTCAAGGGTCCATATTTGGGGACTGTTTTGTGATGGAAGTGATATTTGGACAGAATTTACAGGAAAATGCATCAAAAAAACTATAAATGGAATTTGAATGACACCCGGTGGCTATTTTTGGTACAGCACCCTAAACAACATCTCATGGGGACTTTAATTTTTGTGATATCAACTTCAAATTTGGAACACAAATTGGTTAGACATATGGCTTTGATTTTATAGTAATTTTAGATGGCGGCCATGTTTTTTTAGATACGCCAAGGTCCTCATCGACTATCATGGCACCTTGGACAAAGACACCTCATGCCAAATTTCAAGTCAATCGGTCTAGCGGTTGGGTGGTTATAGCCATTTTCATGTTTTTTTCCCTGTTATAGCGCCACCAAGTGGCCAATCATCACGATTTTTGTCATGCGACCACAGATTGAGCTCGTACACATGTGTACCAAGTTTGGTGAAGATATCTCGTTCCGTTCACGAATTATAGCCATTTTAAATAAAAGTGGCCCCTCCCACTTTGAACATTTTGGCGGCCCTTAGGGACCGTGAACTGAAATTTCAACTTTTCTTTGATAACTATTGACAATCAGACTCTAGTGAATCTTTCTGCACTGGTTTGGTTCCGATCGGGCCAAAAAACCTAGGGCTAGTTTGCAAACGTAGGTTTTTCATAAAGTCCAAAATACCCCAACATTTCACCAGAATTACGAGCAAATCCAAGGCATGCATTTTGTCCGTCTTGAGTCAAGATACTAATTAAAAATTAGTGTTCATCTGAGTTTTCCAAGACCTTGGGAGTTTTGTTGCTCATGAAATTGGAATACACAAGAAATATTTGACTGGACTAGGGGAGATTTTGTGGTTGTGATAAAAATAGTAACCAATCCTCCCCTCACGGGTCAATTTGACCCACATAAGGAATGAATGGGAAATGGGGATTTGTTTTAATTTTTTTATTTATTTGTCAGAACAAACACACACACAAATGAAGGCATAAGACTATAGAACATCCACAATGCAGAACACACACACCTAGAAATTCCCATTTAAATGAATTTACATACATTTTATACATTTATACTTGTATGCATATAACGGGGCAATGGGTTTTCCTTTCAATTTTTTTCCAAATCAGTCACAGGTTAGATTTGACAGTGAAATATTTACTGTGAAATACCACGTGGTATAAAAGTTGTTAGCGCTGATTTCTTTCAAAGTTCTTGCAGACCTCTAGGGCCGTGAGTCGAACATGCTCACCGAGTTTCGTTACGATCGGCCTCCGTTAACCTTGTCTAATAGATGCTCAAATTTCATTTGCCGATGGCGGCCATGTTTTTTTAGATGCGCCAAGGTCCTCATCGACTATCATGGCACCTTGGACAAAGACACCTCATGCCAAATTTCAAGTCAGTCGGTCTAGCGGTTGGGTGGTTATAGCCATTTTCATGTTTTTTTCCCTGTTATAGCGCCATCAAGTGGCCAATCGTCACGATTTTTGTCATGTGACTACAGATTGAGCTCGTACACATGTGTACCAAGTTTGGTGAAGATATCCGGTTCTGAAACACATTTACTGAATAAATCCCTGTTAGCATCTCACTGTGGGAAACTTCGCAATGATATTACACAGCGCCTGAAAATAGACTAACTTCCATCAACATAACCAACGTGAACACCGGCTCACACAGAGAGCACTGGGGACTATTTTCAGGCTTGCGCCGCTGCACTCATGGGACGGCTCACAGCTCTTGATTATTACGCAGGAATGAGAGAATAGTTCCTGCCATATCGGCCTAGAAAATCACAACTTCTCATTTTCCGTCGGTCTTGGTACGCGATGGAACTAAAGAAGAGTCGAGTTTTAAACAGGAAAAATATGGAAAGTCTTTGATCATTTTTGAGCGAGATGCTAACGGTCTAATCAGATTCAATGATCTATGCTAAGCTATGCTAAAAGTGCTAGACCTGGAGATCGGCTGAATGGCGGTCAAACTCAACTGTTTAACTCTAGGGGAGTCGGAGAATGAAAATGTATTTTCGACTAAAGAAAGACATGAACATCTTGGATGAGATGGGGGAGAGGAAATCATCAGGAAAGGATGAGTTCAGTTCAAAATGAACCTTTCTCACTCGATTGCATTCCCAAAACACCAACACGGCTGCCTTCATCTGCATTTGTAGCGTCCAACAGTCCACATGTGAAATCCGGCCTCCTCATTGGCAGTCTGAAGAGCATGTGGCGTGCCATGACCAGCCCTGCTTTTGACTTTCAAGGAGATCCGATGCAACAAGGCGGAGCTCTTATTGTCGGCCCAGGTGACGAGTTCATTCACAAAATGCTGTTATGCCCATATCTTGACTGAGTCTAATCATTGTGTGCTTTATTTGACAGGTCCAGAGGTTCATTTTGCCCATTTTGACATGAATCGGTTCGACCACATGCCAATCAACTGGCTGCTTCAGTTAGCCGGTCTTCAGACTCTGGACTTCAGTGGTTCCCCTAAAGTCATCCATCTCTAAAGACTGCGCTCTACAGCTGTTATCCTGCAGCTTGAACTATAATCGCTCTGTATCATTGTGTATATACACTCACTTAAAGGATTATCAGGAGCAGCATACTAATACTGTGTCAGAACTGCCTTAATTCTACGTGGCATTGATTCAACAAGGAGCTGAAAGCATTCTTTAGAAATGTTGGCCCATATTGATAGGATAGCATCTTGCAGTTGATGGAGATTTGTGGGATGCACATCCAGGGCACGAAGCTCCCGTTCCACCACATCCCTATAAAGATGCTCTATTGGGTTGAGATCTGGGGACTGTGGGGGCCATTTTAGTCCAGTGAACTCATTGTCATGTTCAAGAAACCAATTTGAAATGATTGGAGCTTTGTGACATGGGGCATTATCCTGCTGGAAGTAGCCATCAGAGGATGGGCACATGGTGGTCATAAAGGGATGGACATGGTCAGAAACAATGCTCAGGTAGGCCGTGGCATTTAAACCATGCCCAATTGGCACTAAGGGGCCTAAAGTGTGCCAAGAAAACCTCCCCCACACCATTACACCACCACCACCAGCCTGCACAGTGGTAACAAGGCATGATGGATCCATGTTCTCATTCTGTTTACGCCAAATTCTGACTCTACCATCTGAGTGTCTCAACAGAAATCCAGACTCATCAGACCAGGCAACATTTTTCCAGTCTTCAACTGTCCAATTTTGGTGAGCTGGTGCAAATTGTAGCCTCTTTTTCCTATTTGTAGTGGAGATGAGTGGTACCCGGTGGGGTCTTCTGCTGTTGTAGCCCATCCGCCTCAAGGTTGTGCGTGTTGTGGCTTCACAAATGCTTTGCTGCATACCTCGGTTGTAACGAGTGGTTATTTCAGTCAAAGTTGCTCTTCTATCAGCTTGAATCAGTCGGCCCATTCTCCTCTGACCTCTAGCATCAACAAGGCATTTTGGCCCACAGGACGGCCGCATACTGGATGTGTTTCCCTTTTCACACCATTCTTTGTAAACCCTAGAAATGGTTGTGCGTGAAAATCCCAGTAACTGAGCAGATTGTGAAATACTCAGACCGGCCCGTCTGGCACCAACAACCATGCCACGCTCAAAATTGCTTAAATCCCCTTTCTTTCCCATTCCGACATTCAGTTTGGAGTTCAGGAGATTGTCTTGACCAGGACCACACCCCTAAATGCATTGAAGCAACTGCCATGTGATTGGTTGATTAGATAATTGCATTAATGAGAAATTGAACAGGTGTTCCTGATAATCCTTTAGGTGAGTGTAATATTGTTTTTATATTGTGTTCATGTTGGATAGGAACACGCCGTTGCACTGCTGGGGACCCTTGATTTAATCTCTGTCCTAATATACAATTTATTTTATATGATGTCTTTTTCAATAAATAAATATGCATGCATGTAAGCAAAGCTTTATTTATATTGCACCTGTTTACGAAGTGCTTTACAGAACATGCATAGAAAAATCAATAAAATATGCACGTGTGCATTCACACAAAAGAAACGTGTCTTATTTAACTAATAACTCTCTAATGCACAAGAGGTTGTGATTGACAGCAGCAGACCGTGGCTTTAGTGAAGGGTGTGAGATGGTGGTCCAGTGGGTTAAACCATGGAACTGATACGCAGAAGGTTGCTGGTTTGATCCCAGCGCTCACCACCAGTGTGTCCTTGAGCAAGGCACTTTACTCCATGTTGCTCCAGGGGGATTGTCCCTGTTATAAGTCGCTTTGGATAAAAGCGTCTGCCAAATCCATAAATGTAAATGTAAGGGTGAAGCAGCCCATACACACTCTGATGCCTTCCCACCCCTAATGGAGTGACATAATACACTAACACGCCTGTGTTCTGTGTCTTCACCGCTGCTGGAGTGAAGCCGTTATACACCTATTCTTACACGGGTGTATTGTACAACAGTCTGCTGCAGTGACACTGATGTCTATTCACTCACATCCTCATCCTCTTTTCTCTCGTTCTCTTACACCAGTCAGCCCTTATCAAACACACAACACTACATTTTGGGGTGCATCTATCATGCATGCATGTATGCTTGTATGTATATATATATATATTTTTTTTTTCATGTATGTATGTATGCATGTACTTTTGCATATATGTATACATGTATGTATGTATTTTTGCATATACTGAATGCATTTTGCATGTATACATGTATGTATTGTTGCATATGTTTATTTAGCATGTATTTTTACATGTTTATTTAGCATTTTTGCATGTATTTTTGCATACTGTATGCATGTATTTTTGCATGTTGCATTTATGTATACATGTATTTTGCATGTATGTTTTTAGCATGCATGTATGTATTTCTTGCAAGTATGTATAATTTATTTCATTCATGTATGTATGTATGTATGCATGTACTTTTGCATGTATGTACTTTGCATGTATGTATTTTTGCATATACTGAATGCATTTTGCATGTATACATGTATGTATTGTTACATATGTTCATTTAGCATGTATTTTTACATGTTTATTTAGCATTTTTGCATGTATTTTTGCATACTGTATGCATGTATTTTTGCATGTTGGCATTTATGTATACATGTATTTTGCATGTATTTTTTGAATGTATGTACTTTTGCATGCATGTCTGTATGCATGTATACATATTTATGTAGCATTTTTGCATACTGTATGTATTTTTGCATTCTGTATGCATGCATGTAATTTTGCATGTGTTTCTGCATATATGTATTTTGTATGTATTTCTGCATGTATATACCTGTATATGCATGTATGTATTTTTTGCGTGTGCATGTATGTATATATGTAAGCACGTACACAGCACACACACATGATAATTAGTAAATAACATAATTATATATGATAATTGAAGATATTTTACATAAAGAATATTAAATCAGCATAAATTATAGGTTACTACATTACCATTATGCATACATACTTAGCAATTTAGTATGGGAACGGTCAGTGTCCCAGTTAGGGTTTTATTGTCTTTTTTTCCCCCCCATCACATATTTGAGTAATAATCATAAATCAGGCATCATTCGAAAGCATAAACACTCAAATTGTATTTTGCATGTATGTTTTTAGCATGCATGTATGTATTTTTTGCATGTATGTATTTTTTGCATGTATGTACTTTTGCATGCATGTCTGTATGCATGTATGTACTTTTGCATGCATGTCTGTATGCATGTATGTACTTTTGCATGTATGTATACATATTTATTTTGCATTTTTGCATACTGTATGTATTTTTGCATTCTGTATGTATTTTTGCATTCTGTATGCATGCGTGTAATTTTGCATGTGTTTATGCATGTATGTATATATGTAAGCACGTACACACACATATACATGATAATTAGTAAATAACATAATTATACATGATAATTGAAGATATTTTACATAAAGAATATTAAATCAGCATAAATTATAGGTTACTACATTACCATTATGCATACATACTTAGCAATTTAGTATGGGAACGGTCAGTGTCCCAGTTAGGGTTTTATTGTCTTTCCTCCCCCCCCCCCCCCCCCCCCCCCCCATCACATATTTTAGTAATAATCATAAATCAGGCATCATTCGAAAGCATAAACACTCAAATTGGGCATTGCGTTACTATTGAAATGGTACTTTAATCCAGTCTTGTGTTTCTTAGGTGTGTGTTTGTTGGGTTTCGCGATGGGTTAAAGTTCTGCCAGTGCCCGTATGTTGGGCAGATGGTGGCGCAGTGACGTCCCTCGCGAGGCTTTTAGAAACTTGCCTGCCATACGTCACTTGCAGGACAACTGCCTCATATATTCCTCTGTCTGCTTGCGCGCATGGAGCCGTTACGAGCCGGACTATGCGAAATAAAACACTTCCATCGCACACTCCATTTTGAAACGCCATCTTTTCATGCCTAGAGGAGTATGAAGCGCAAGAGCGAGCGACGGAGCGAGTCGAGGAAGAGACTCTGCGCTTCTCTGAGCGGCCGGACGGAGTCCAGGAGAGATGTTTACATCCACATCACAGGTAAACAAACCGCGGAGGGATCTCATGGCGCCTGACCACTGCGGGTCACGGTCGGCGTAACTGCTGTTCAAATAGAGATTAACGCTTGTTATACATAAAGGGAATTATATGTCAATATTAACTACTAATGTTGCCTTTACAATGGCTGAACTGTCTTCTTTGTTCTGTTCGCTGAATATAAATCACAGAAATTAGTGGAATAAATAGTGGATCAAAGAGAAAAAACGAAATCCTATTGGCCAATCGGCGCTTCTCTCCTAGTAACGGCTTGGGCAGCGAGCCAATTAGAGTCCCTGCTTTTTAGTTTAAATTTTTGGGCGGGAGGGGCCTAATGTGATTGACGTGCGACCGTTGACGGGTTTTTAATCCGCATAAATTATAGACTACGAAAATTTTTTTTTCTTTATATTACAGTCACATACATGTGTTTTAAACACATTACAAAATTCTGTTGGCCAATCGGCGCTTCGAATATCCCGTTTAAATTCTGAAAGGAGGGGCTTAATGTGATTGACTTGTCAGCGGTGCGGTTGTAAACCAATCGGGTAACGGAAACGGGTGTCTAATCTGCATAAATTATAGACCACGCAACAAATACTTTTACAATATTTTTTTTTGTTTACATTACAGTCATGGAAATGTGTTTAGAAAGACAATACAAACGATCTGTCTGTTGGCCAATCGGTTTAAATCCTGGAAGGAGGGGCCTAGTGTGATTGACGTGTCGGTTGCGAACCAATCAGGTGACGGGAAAGGGTTGGCTTTAAACAGTATTGAACTTTATTCGGACTTCAGGAGCAAGAAAGAGATCATTCGTGCTTTGTAACGTCCATGTCATATTTGTAAAGGGTTATATTGTTTGAATTTATCTTGTTTTTTATTTCATAGCAAAAGCTCAACACGTAAACATTACGTATTTTTAATTTCTTCTCGCATAATTTCTCGATTTCTTCATAAAGTGTCGACGAAAATTGGACTGTTTTGGTTTAATGTGTTAATTTGGACTAGTTTGAGCTCTTATTAAACTAACCCAAGATTAAATGATGCACCGGAGCAACGTTACTATAGAAACCTGCGATCTGTCAAACGGCACCGAGTTCATTAAAGGTGAGGATGTGTTTGTTTTGCTTTTAAATGAGCACAAGTTTTGCGAATTGAGTGTGTGTGTGTCTGAGAACCCACTTCCGGGACGCGGATTCAAATCTGCTGGACCAATAGACGCATGTTTACATTGAGTGCAGCTGCTGTGCTTCATCACGTGCGCTTTGTGTTTTCAGATCAGCTGTATTTTGCTCTTCTTCATCAGAAGGCGAAGAGCACTCCTGACAGACACTGCTTCTGCGTCGATGACGAGCTCTCCTATGAGAAGTACGAGCGCTTTAGTTGTTAAACGCAGTCTAATGGCTCATTATTTACATTCACTGTCTTTATGCTGAGTATTAAATATGATCATCAGGCTGTCATCATCGCATGGCATTAGAGGTTTTGAAACTAGAGATTCGATCATGGGCCTCTGAATAAAATGTAGCTATTTTTTCCTCCGTATTCTCGATATATATCATACAATATGAGCTACAGAAGTTTATGACTGCATGTATGTATGTATGAATGCACGCATGTATGTATGTATGTATGTATGAATGCACGTATATGTATGTTTGTATGAATGCACGCATGTATGTATGTATGTATGTATGTATGAATGCACGCATGTATGTATGAATGCATGTATGTATGTATGAATGCACGCATGTATGTATGAATGCACGCATGTATGTATGTATGAATGCACGCATGTATGTATGTATGAATGCACGCATGTATATATGTATGAATGCACGCATGTATGTATGTATGAATTCACGCACGCATGCATGTATGTATGAATGCACGTGTATGTATGTATGTATGAATGCACGCATGTATGTATGTATGTATGTATGAATGCACGCATGTATGTATGAATGCATGTATGTATGTATGAATGCACGCATGTATGTATGAATGCACGCATGTATGTATGAATGCACGCATGTATGTATGAATGCACGCATGTATGTATGTATGTATGAATGCACGCATGTATGTATGTATGAATGCACGCATGTATGTATGTATGAATGCACGCATGTATATATGTATGAATGCACGCATGTATGTATGTATGAATTCACGCACGCATGCATGTATGTATGAATGCACGTATATGTATGTTTGTATGAATGCACGTATGCATGTTTGTATGAATGCACGTATGTATGGTTGTATGGCTGCACGTATGCATGTTTGTATGGCTGCACGTATGCATGTTTGTATGGCTGCACGCATGTATGTATGTATGAATGCACGCATGTATGTATGTATGTATGAATGCACGCATGTATGTATGTATGAATGCACGCATGTATGTATGTATGAATGCACGCATGTATGTATGTATGTATGAATGCACGCATGTATGTATGTATGTATGAATGCACGCATGTATGTATGTATGTATGAATGCACGCATGTATGTATGTATGTATGAATGAATGCACGCATGTATGTATAAATGCACGCATGCATGTATGTATGTATGAATGCACGTATGTATGTATGTATGAATGCACGCATGTATGTATGAATGCACGCACGCATGTATGTATGAATGCACGCACGCATGTATGTATGAATGCACGCACGCATGTATGTATGAATGCACGCACGCATGTATGTATGAATGCACGCATGTATGTATGTATGTATGAATGCACGCATGTATGTATGTATGTATGTATGAATGCACGCATGTATGTATGTATGAATGCACGCATGTATATATGTATGAATGCACGCATGTATGTATGTATGAATTCACGCGCGCATGCATGTATGTATGTATGAATGCACGTATGTATGTATGTATGAATGTACGCATGTATGTATGCACGCACGTATGTATGAATGCACGTATATGTATGTTTGTATGGCTGTACGTATGCATGTTTGTATGGCTGCACGTATGCATGTTTGTATGGCTGCACGTATGCATGTTTGTATGGCTGCACGTATGCATGTTTGTATGAATGCACGTATGTATGTTTGTATGGCTGCACGTATGTATGTTTGTATGGCTGCACGTATGTATGTTTGTATGGCTGCACGTATGTATGTTTGTATGGCTGCACGTATGTATGTTTGTATGGCTGCACGTATGCATGTTTGTATGGCTGCATGTTTGTATGGCTGCACGTATGTATGTTTGTATGGCTGCACGTATGCATGCTTGTATGGCTGCACGTATGCATGCTTGTATGGCTGCACGTATGCATGCTTGTATGGCTGCACGTATGCATGCTTGTATGGCTGCACGTATGCATGCTTGTATGGCTGCACGTATGCATGTTTGTATGGCTGCACGTATGCATGTTTGTATGGCTGCACGTATGCATGTTTGTATGGCTGCACGTATGTATGTTTGTATGGCTGCACGTATGCATGTTTGTATGGCTGCACGTATGTATGTTTGTATGGCTGCACGTATGCATGTTTGTATGGCTGCACGTATGTATGTTTGTATGGCTGCACGTATGCATGTTTGTATGGCTGCACGTATGCATGTTTGTATGGCTGCACGTATGCATGTTTTTTTATGGCTGCACGTATGCATGTTTTTTTATGGCTGCACGTATGCATGTTTGTATGGCTGCACGTATGTATGTTTGTATGGCTGCACGTATGCATGTTTGTATGGCTGCACGTATGTATGTTTGTATGGCTGCACGTATGCATGTTTGTATGGCTGCACGTATGCATGTTTGTATGGCTGCACGTATGCATGTTTGTATGGCTGCACGTATGCATGTTTGTATGGCTGCACGTATGCATGTTTGTATGGCTGCACGTATGCATGTTTGTATGGCTGCACGTATGCATGTTTGTATGGCTGCACGTATGCATGTTTGTATGGCTGCACGTATGCATGTTTGTATGGCTGCACGTATGCATGTTTGTATGGCTGCACGTATGCATGTTTGTATGGCTGCACGTATGCATGTTTGTATGGCTGCACGTATGCATGTTTGTATGGCTGCACGTATGCATGTTTGTATGGCTGCACGTATGCATGTTTGTATGGCTGCACGTATGCATGCTTTTATGGCTGCACGTATGCATGTTTGTATGGCTGCACGTATGCATGTTTGTATGGCTGCACGTATGCATGTTTGTATGGCTGCACGTATGCATGTTTGTATGGCTGCACGTATGCATGTTTGTATGGCTGCACGTATGCATGTTTGTATGGCTGCACGTATGCATGTTTGTATGGCTGCACGTATGCATGCTTTTATGGCTGCACGTATGCATGTTTGTATGGCTGCACGTATGCATGTTTGTATGGCTGCACGTATGCATGTTTGTATGGCTGCACGTATGCATGTTTGTATGGCTGCACGTATGCATGTTTGTATGAAGGCACGTATGCATGTTTGTATGAAGGCACGTATGCATGTTTGTATGAATGCACGTATGCATGTTTGTTGGCTGCACGTATGCATGTTTGTATGGCTGCACGTATGCATGTTTGTATGGCTGCACGTATGCATGTTTGTATGAATGCACGTATGCATGTTTGTATGGCTGCACGTATGCATGTTTGTATGGCTGCACGTATGCATGTTTGTATGGCTGCACGTATGCATGTTTGTATGGCTGCACGTATGCATGTTTGTATGGCTGCACGTATGCATGTTTGTATGAATGCACGTATGCATGTTTGTATGGCTGCACGTATGCATGTTTGTATGAATGCACGTATGCATGTTTGTTGGCTGCACGTATGCATGTTTGTATGAAGGCACGTATGCATGTTTGTATGGCTGCACGTATGCATGTTTGTATGGCTGCACGTATGCATGTTTGTATGAATGCACGTATGCATGTTTGTATGGCTGCACGTATGCATGTTTGTATGAATGCACGTATGCATGTTTGTTGGCTGCACGTATGCATGTTTGTATGAAGGCACGTATGCATGTTTGTATGTATGCATGTTTGTATGAAGGCACGTATGCTTGTATGTATGAATGCACGTATGTTTGTATGTATGAATTCACGTATGTATGTATGTTTGTATGAATGCACGTATGTATGTTTGTATGTATGAATGCACGTATGTATGTTTGTATGTATGAATGCACGTATGTATGTTTGTATGTATGAATGCACGTGTATATATGAATGCATGGATGCACGTATGTGTGAATGCACACATGTATGAATGCATGTATGTATGTACGTTTGTATGAATGCACGTATTTATGTTTGTATGTGTGAATGCACATATGTATGAATGCATGTAAACTTTTTGTGTACTACATCAATGGAAACATTTCACTTCCACTATGCCATAACCCACGACAAAAACAGTATTTTGTTGAGTTTCTCCCTCATAGAATAGCCTGTATAGCTTCTCTGTTTTCCAGTGCATGGTACCAGACCTTTATCACTGAGACTGACCTCTTTGATTTTCTTATATTTGAACAGCTTCTATGCGGACTTTGGCCCGCTCAACCTGGCCATGTTTTATCGCTTCTGTTGCAAACTCAACAAAAAGCTGAAGGTAATGATGCTTCATGACAAAATGGAGCGTTGCACCAGTCTTTCTGAACAAGCATGCGTGTTCTGTTTGATTCACTGGAAATATTTCAAAGTGTGCTTTTCTAATCCAACAGTCTTGTGTTCATGCAAAGAAGAAAATTGTATTTTATACGTGCGGTGACCGAAAGAAACAAGCCAATGCTGCGTATTTGATCGGCTCTTATGCTGTAAGTTTCCTAGTTTAACTTTAGATTTACTGATGAAATGCTGTTTTTAAACATGTAAACTATGCGTATACAGTGGGGCAAAAAAGTATTTAGTCAACCACCGATTGTGCAAGTTCTCCCACTTAAAAAGATGAGAGAGGCCTGTAATTGTCCTCATATGTGCACTTCAACTATGAGAGACAGAATGAGAAAAAAAATCCAGAAAATCACATTGTCTGATTTTTAAAGAATTTATTTGCTAATTATGGTGGAAAATAATAACAAAAGTTAATCTCAATACTTTGTTGGCAATGACAGAGGTCAAACGTTTTCTGTAAGTCTCTGCAAGGTTTTTACACACTGTTGCTGGTAGTTTGGCCCATTCCTCCATGCAGATCTCCTCTAGAGAAGTCATGTTTTGGGGCTGTCGCTGGGCAACACAGATTTTCAACTCTGAAAATCTGGAGACTGCCTAGGCCACTCCAGGACCTTGAAATGCTTCTCACGAAGCCACTCCTTCGTTGCCCGGGCGGTGTGTTTGGGATCATAGTCATGCTGAAAGACCCAGCCACGTTTCATCTTCAATGCCCTTGCTGATGGAAGGAGGTTTTTACTCAAGGCCCCATTCATTCTTTCCTTTACACGGATCAGTCGTCCTGGTCCCTTGCATAAAAACAGCCCCAAAGCATGACCCCCCTACCCCCATGCTTCACAGTATGTATGGTGTTCTTTGGATGCAACCCAGCATTCTTTCTTTTCCAAACTCGACAAATTGAGTTTTTACAAAAAAGTTCTATTTTAGTTTCTTCTGACCATATGACATTCTACCAATCCTCTTCTGGATCATCCAAATGCTCTCTAGCAAACTTCAGACGGGCCCGGACACGTCTGGCACTGCAGGATTTGAGTCCCTGGCGGCGTAGTGTGTTACTGATGATGGCCTTTGTTACTTTGGTCTCAGCTCTCTGCAGGTCATTCACTAGGTCCCCCCGTGTGGTTCTGGGATTTTTGCTCACCGTTCTCGGGGTGAGATCTTGCGTGGAGCCCCAGCTCGAGGGAGATTATCAGTGGTCTTGTATGTCTTCCATTTTCTAATAATTGCTCCCACAGTTGATTTCTTCACACCAGGCTGCTTACCTATTGCGGATTCAGTCTTCCCAGCCTGGTGCAGGTCTACAGTTTTGTTTCTGGTGTCCTTTGACAGCTCTTTGGTCTTGGCCATAGTAGTGTTGTAAAAAATATCGATGTTTCGATATGTATCGATACTGAAATATCTGAAACTATACAATATTACTTTTCTACAGCGAGTTGACACACACCCACTTCCTCTCATTCAGTCCGGTTAACCCTCTAAACACGGCGAACGTGTGTTCTGCTGGATTTTTCCTCATGACTGAGTGTTAGTATTGGTGTGACCAGTCTGAATTTTGCGCGGGATTGCACATAACGTTAATTCTACTCATTCCCGCAGATTTCGCGCTCGCACCTACAGCGCACACACACATACCATAATAAAAACGCCTCTGACATACAAGGGCAAATATTAGCTCCTTTTCACAAGCTTATTAATGGTAAAATACACTCAAAAAATGTCTCAATGTCCATCGTGGTGAGTATTAACGTAAATAGTCGTAAACAGTTCAGGAAGAATGTGTAACAGGAATAGTGTTTGGGATCCATGCGTGCGTCGGGACTCAAAGGGATAGCAGGTATTCAAACTACAAAAAGACAAATCTTGCTGCTCTTGACTGATTAACTTGTGTAACTCTAATGGATTCATCTGTATTTCATTTTTTATAATGAAGATTATCCAATGTTATTTTAAATTTGATTACTTTGTTTGTTTTTTATTCAGTTCTTACCTGAATGCAGTTAGACCTACCTGAAAAAATAAAGCAGTCCATTTAATTTGTATCTTTATTCTATTGTATTTATTTGTGCTATTGTTGGTCATTTTGTTTATTTATTTTTCTTATTTTATTACTGTTTACTCGTCTTTTTAAATTAAATTTGAAATCAAGCTTCCTTGTGCTGTAGCTATTGCAACACAATTAGTTAGCAAATATTTGTGAGATAATTGTAATTGATCAACATTTATATATGAGAAAAAACCGTTTAAGCTATCATATAAAGTGATATCTTCAGAAGAAATGTTTAATCGCCTAGACTTTCAATAGACGGACAAAAGAAATTATATTTAAAATATCTATTTGACAGTATATGCAGCATATTTTCCCAGTGATATCGATACTTTTTTAGGTATCGTATCGAAGTTAGAAATTCCAGTATCGTGACCACACTAGGCCATAGTGGAGTTTGGAGTCTGACTGTTTGAGGTTGTGGACAGGTGTCTTTTATACTGATAACGAGTTCAAACAGGGGCCATTAATACAGTGGAGGACAGAGGAGCCTCTTAAAGAAGTTAAGAGAGCCAAAAATCTTGCTTTTTTGTTATTGACCAAATACTTTTCTCATTCTGTCTCTCATAGTTGAAGTGCACCTATGAGGAAGATTACAGGCCTCTCTCATCTTTTTAAGTGGGAGAACTTGCACAATTGGTGGCTGACTAAATACTTTTTTGCCCCACTGTAGATGTTGAAGGCTCAGCATTGTTTGTCCTCTTTTGTAGGTAATGCATCTACAGAAAACACCAGAAGAGGCGTACAGCCTTCTTGTCTCTCAAAATGCATCATATCTTCCTTTTCGGTAATACCGTAATTGAAATTGATCCTGTTTATTATTCAAGAAATTAAGTTTTCCTGGCACAATAACTGAGATACAAAATGTATGAGATGGCCTTTTTAAAAAGCAGTAATAACATGTCTCTGATTCTGCCATTACTTCCAACAGAGATGCGTCTTTTGGAACGTGCATGTACAATCTGAATATTCTTGACTGTCTACGGGCCGTTCACAAGGTAATCCAGATCCGGAAGCTTCACCAGACGCGGCCACTATTCCTACTGATCGCTTGCTCTGTGTTTCAGGCTCTTCAGTTCGGCTGGCTGGATTTCTCTCAGTTTAATGTGGAGGAATATGAGCATTATGAGGTGAGTTTCCGCTGATATATCAGAGTAAAGAGTCTAATCTCACGCTTAAGCCCTTCTCTTTGAAGACACATCAAGTCTGTTCTTCTCTATTGTGCCGTATATCGAGGGGAAACGCTTCTCAAACAAGAACAAATGTAGGGCGGGGCTTGATTCTGATCGGATGGTTGTGGTTTGCTATTGGCTGATCTCCTGTGATTGACAGGTTGCCCCGCCCTTGTCATCAGAGAAGAGATGAGCTGTTATTTAAAATAATGATGTGCACCGATAAATCATACACTGCAATGACTTTAATGTTTTCCCAGCGGGCTGAAAATGGAGATTTCAACTGGATCATTCCAGGGAAGTTTTTGGCTTTCAGCGGCCCTCATCCAAAGAGCAAAATTGAGAATGGTGCGTATGGATTTTGCACATATCTAGTGATCGACCGATATATCGATTTACCGATATTTTCCATAATCGGGTATCGGTTTTGTAATATCGGATTTACCGATAAACGGCGCCATCTTGTGGGCGTTTTGAGAATTGCGCGCAGGATCGCCATTACAGTGCATCTGAGGCGAGACATGTGGAGACAACAGTGTGCACAGGTAAAGTACACTCGCCTGCTTTGCTGTAATTAGTCAACTTTATTTAACACAAGTCATTTGTTACATAAATGCCTGAAATCAAGTTGGTTTATTCAGGATTTGACGGATTATTTGACATGCCTCCGTGAGCTCGTCTCTCTCAGAGTGAATAATCTGTCCAGTCCTGTCCAAATACAGATGCAGCTGTGCATGAATTACATAACACAGCCATGAATGAGCACATGTTGGAAATAAAAGCGCTGCAGTGTTAATTTCGTTGACGAATAATTTTAGTCATAATTTTCGTCAACGACCTTTTTTCACTGACGAAAACGAGACGATAACTAAATAAAAACTAGTGTTGGATGACAAAAACTATGAGGAAAATCAACTGTCATTTTCGTCAACAAATAAAAACGAGACGAAAATGTTAGGGAAGAGATCCAGTCAGAACTGATGTCCTGTGTCACAGATGCGCACATTTGATTTGGACGTGCTGATCTAACCGCTGGAGAACACGGCGCTGTTGCGCTTCTACAGGCTCACCCCGGCATACCCAATCCAGCGCTCCAGAGCGGCTCAATCAATCAATAACACACATTTATGCCAGGATATTGTTTATGAACTAATGCTGATGAATAATGACAATGTTTACTTTACCATGTTTATATAGTAATGTGTTTTAGACGCATATTTTATCTCCTCATCTGAACTTGAATGAGCTCCTGCAACTGCAACAGAGGCGTAGACATTTCAAAATAAGAGTCCCAGTGTATTTCCAGCTTGTTTATAATTAAAAGTCACGCATTATATATTCGTTTTTGGTTACACAATAAACTGTATTTAATTTAATTCCCATTTAATTCATATTCAGGAGGAAAGACCAGTATTTGACACATATTCAATAAAGTATCAGGGTTATAATAGTTCACCAAAACCATTAAAAACAATCTTAATTGCTTGAAATTAAATCAACGTTAACTGAAAAAAATAATAATAATAAAATAAACTTATTTGAAGCTTTAGCTTAACCTGATATGGCCTACTGACTAAAACGGAAATACAAAGTTATAAAAACTATATAGATGTTTTTAAAAACAAACAAAAAAGTGAATTGAGCTCTTTCGTGTATTTTTAATGTCAAAAACAAAATGATGTCAAAATGTCAGTTCAAGTGACAGTCGGTTATGTAATGCTTAAATGCTTAATGTATTACAATTGAACTAAACTCATTATATTGTAGGAGACTAAAGCTACTGTTGTTTTAGTCGACTAAAACTAGACTAAAACTAAAAACAATTCGGGCGACTAAAATATGACTAAAACTAAATGGCATTTTAGTCAAAAGACTACGACTAACACTAAATCAAAATTTGCTGTCAAAATTAACACTGAAGCGCTGAGTTTAATTCTCTGTTGTCTGTGCTCATCATTAGTCTCGTGAAGTCGTCTGTGTTTTGATGCTCAGGAAATGCTCCACCGCATATATAACTTTAACAAGATTCACTTGTTTAAAACACCGTAATTATATAAACATTTACTTAACCATTAATTCGCTAATAAACATCGCAGTAAGCAACTCTATGGGTATGAATTATTTATCATCTCCGCGAACGATCGCAGTTCTGTGCAAATGCAGATAAACATCAGTTTGTGAGCAGATATTTCATAATCTAGAACGACAAAAACATTAATAATTCTGATATAACAACACACCGTTTGAGAAATGCAATAAAATATGATATTTTGTTCCAGAGAATATTATTCAGTTATTTAACATTATTCTTCACTCTTTAACCTATTAAACAGTTTATAAATCTACTAAAACTGTAGTTTAATTACAAGTATTACATTTCTGCAAAGTTGATATGACTCCTGTCTTTAATTCAATTTCTCCATTTGAAAACATTACACATTCTACATTTATTTAGCTTATTGTTAACATTAGTGTTGCTGCTGATGCTTTTTATGAATACAATTATTTTTGTGACATGATTCAAATTAACATGAAAGACTACTAATTTTCAACACTTTTTTTAAAGATGACTGAAAGGAGGAAAGTATGGACTTGCTTCACTCAGTCATTGCCAGGGCTGGCAGTTTGCAAAGAATGCCAAATGAATGTGAGCATGGGGTCAAAATCTAAAACAAAATCTAAATCTTTTGCACTTTCAGACCCCTCTATTTATTGGAGTATAAATAAGATTAGTTTTGTTTTCTATGTATTGTTATAAATAAAATGTCTGTTCAGGTCAGTGGTGTTGTAATCGTGTCAAAAACAGAAGAATAACAGTAAATAAATATCGGTTCTGTATATCGGTTATCGGGAACATAACCAAAATTATCGGTATCGGATCTAAAAAAATCAACATCGGTCGATCACTAATCATACCACTGCTTTAACTCTAGTGTGTTGGAGTAAAACTGGTCTGGAATAGTCCCCTCACACTACAGATTTATATACATCTGTTCTTTTTTCCCATCAGGATACCCTCTTCACGCCCCTGAGGCGTATTTCCCCTACTTCAGGAAGCACAACATCACCACCATCATCCGGCTCAACAAGAAAATGTACGACGCCAAGCGTTTCACAGACATGGGCTTCAGACACCACGACCTGTTCTTTGTAGACGGCAGTACGCCCAACGACGCCATCGTCTCCAAGTTCCTGAACGTCTGCGAGAGCGCCGACGGAGCCATCGCCGTCCACTGCAAAGGTTCAGCACTTAAAGTCCCCATGAAATCAAAATTGGAGGGTTTTTTGGGGGGGCTTTTAGTATGAATATGTTAGTCTTGCTGTTATCTATAAGCTAGTGTTGCTTCAAAACAATGACAACATTCACATTTAGAAGATATAAGTGTGTGGATCAATATGGATGACTTCACTCTGCGCTTCAGTTTTTCTGTCCAGTCGAATGCTCTCTAGATCTGAAGCCCCGCCTCCTAATTTATAAATAGACGCTCACTCCTTCACACATTTACTATTTTCACTATATAGGGGATCGGGAATGATCAGACAGTGCACTATAGAGGGGATCGGGAATGATCAGACAGTGCACTATATAGGGGATCGGGAATGATCAGACAGTGCACTATAGAGGGGATCGGGAATGATCAGACAGTGCACTATAGAGGGGATCGGGAATGATCAGACAGTGCACTATATAGGGGATCGGGAATGATCAGACAGTGCACTATAGAGGGGATCGGGAATGATCAGACAGTGCACTATATAGGGGATCGGGAATGATCAGACAGTGCACTATAGAGGGGATCGGGAATGATCAGACAGTGCACTATATAGGGGATCGGGAATGATCAGACAGTGCACTATATAGGGGATCGGGAACGATTAGACAGTGCACTATATAGGGGATCGGGAATGATCAGACAGTGCACTATATAGGGGATAGGGAATGATCAGACAGTGCACTATATAGGGGATCGGGAATGATCAGACAGTGCACTATATAGGGGATAGGGAATGATCAGACAGTGCACTATATAGGGGATCGGGAATGATCAGACAGTGCACTATATAGGGGATAGGGAATGATCAGACAGTGCACTATATAGGGGATCGGGAATGATCAGACAGTGCACTATATAGGGGATCGGGAATGATCAGACAGTGCACTATATAGGGGATCGGGAATGATCAGACAGTGCACTATATAGGGGATCGGGAATGATCAGACAGTGCACTATATAGGGGATCGAGAACAAACAGACAGTGCACTATATAGGGGATCAGGAACGAACAGACAGTGCATTATATAGGGGACCGGGAACGATCACACAGTGCACTCTATAGGGGATCGGGAACAAACAGACAATGCACTATATAGGGGATGGGGAACAAACAGACAGTGCACTATATAGGGGAGCGGGTACGAACAGACGGTGCACTATATAGGGGGTCGGGACAGTGCACTATATAGGGGATCTGGAACAAACAGACAGTGCACTATATAGGGGATTGGGAACAAACAGACAGTGCACTATATAGGGGATTGGGAATGATCAGACAGTGCACTATATAGGGGATCGGGAATGATCAGACAGTGCACTATATAGGGGATCGAGAACAAACAGACAGTGCACTATATAGGGGATCAGGAACGAACAGACAGTGCACTATATAGGGGATCGGGAACGATCACACAGTGCACTCTATAGGGGATCGGGAACAAACAGACAATGCACTATATAGGGGATGGGGAACAAACAGACAGTGCACTATATAGGGGATCTGGAACAAACAGACAGTGCACTATATAGGGGATTGGGAACAAACAGACAGTGCACTATATAGGGGATTGGGAACAAACAGACAGTGCACTATATAGGGGATTGGGAACAAACAGACAGTGCACTATATAGGGGATTGGGAACAAACAGACAGTGCACTATATAGGGGATCGGTAACGATCAGACAGTGCACTATATACAGGGTTTCCGCGGAGTCATAAAAAGTAATAAAAAGTCTTAAATTTGATAATACAAATTTTAGGCCATAAAAAGTCATAAAAACATCCGGATTTTCCATACATGGTCATAAATTACATTTAGCCACGTCTTAAAATTGATATGCTCATTCATTCATTCATTGGTTCCACCATCGCCTTTTCCCCCTGAAAATGCGCTGGCGGTGGCATTCATTCGTTTCGCCTGTTGTAGTTCTGTCTGAGGAGTCTGGGTGGTATCACAGCGGTCCAGGTGTGGCAGTGCAGCAAACACACTTGTCGGAATGGACTTTCACAGAAACCCGCGCAAACTCACAAGAGTCTCCTCAGCTTATTACTGTATATGTCGTTGAGTCACTGCTTAGTTTTACTGAGATTATGGCTGGGCATTAAACGATACCGGAACAAAACTCATTTGAACCGTGCGCCACACGGACCATTTATCCGCTCGGCTCAAAGTCCAAACGGCAGCGCAGCGCGTTTACTCTGATCGGTCTCGATCACGAGATCCAGTGAGAATCGCTTGAATTCAGCGAAGAACACAAATGTCTCAGTGATTTAAACCAGTTTAAAGGCAGATGAAACAGCGCTGACAAACAGGAGAAACGCTGTGCGCAACAATACAGTTAGAAGCGTTTCCATCAACAAATCCCCATCATTTACCATGGATTTACTGTAACGTTAGCCTAGTAATATTAACTCCACCGTGAAATGTGGGATATACATATTGAATTGAATCGTATTTTATTATTAATGTAGACAATGTATTAAAGGACTAATGGAATATAATTAAAGTATTTAATGTATTTAGGATACTACTGTTTTTCATACATTTCATGAAGATACGTGCCATCAAAGTCAGGCAACACAAACCTGTTTCAAGACTTGAAACAATATCCTCCATTAGCACATGCAGAAAATAAGAAATACATTTTCCAATAAAGGTATTTATTTTGTTAAGGACAAATGTTTTACCTCAGATTTGTGAAATGTTCACCTGTTTGGCATGATATGTTCTGACAATAAAGAGTAGTTTAAAACCACAATTAATGCTCTGGTTTCTACAATTTTCAGTTACGAACGAAAATCTGCCTTTAAACTTGAAAGAAATAAAGATTTGACATGTATCGTGATAATTATCGATATTGACAGATATATTATGATAATTGTTTAGTGTTGTTCCTGTTATTGATACTTAGGAAAAGGGAGCCTTCAGATTGTTACTCTTAAGAAAATGGAACCTTTAAATAATGAAACTTGTTACTTTTAAAGAAAGTCAATAAAAAAAATACTTTTTTGAAAGGAAGTTATTTTTCGTAATTTGTTTAGGTCATAAATTTAAATCATAATGGTCATAAAAAGGTCTTAAAAAGTCTTAAATTTGACTGACTAAACCCTGCAGAAACCCTGTATATAGGGGATGGGGAACAAACAGACAGTGCACTATATAGGGGATGGGGAACAAACAGACAGTGCACTATATAGGGGATCGGGAACGATCAGGCAGTGCACTATATAGGGGATAGGGAACGATCACACAGTGCACTATATATAGGGGATGGGGAACGATCACAGTGCACTATATTGGGGATAGGGAACGATCACACAGTGCACTATATAGGGGATAGGGAACGATCACACAGTGCACTATATAAGGGATGGGGAATGTTAGTGAGCCATTTAAATTCTGCACAGAATGTTGTGCTTTAAAACAATATGGAGGTGAAACATTACTACATTCCCACTTTCCTACATCAATCAGGCCTGCTCAGAATATTTCTTGTTGTTTATTGATTTGCATGTACACTTTGCATGGTTACACACCTGGATGTTGTCAGCATTTGTACATGTATCATTCAGAATATGCTCACCCCATGGCTTGCTTGTTTATTAAATATTTCAGCTAGTTTAGCTCCATGTATTCAAGTCTGTTCTGCAGGTTCTCCCATATAAATGTTGCTTTAATATTGCTGCTCATGAAGTAGATGTTAACAGGCGTATCCACTGTGTGTTTCAGCTGGTCTGGGCCGAACAGGGACACTAATCGGCTGTTACATGATGAAACACTTCAGACTGACCGCAGCTGAAGCCATCGCATGGATCAGGATCTGCAGACCCGGCTCAGTCATTGGACCTCAACAGAACTTTGTGGAAGAGTGGGTGATCGGTTTTATACTTCTGCAAACACTTCACCAACAGTGTATCTACATACTGCTCAAACGTTTGGAGTAATTAAGATTAATGCTATTTGTTAAAGATCATGTGACACTGAAGACTGGAGTAATGATGATTTGATCACAGGAATAAATGACACTTTACTATATATTCACATAGAGAACAGATGATCTACATTGGAGGAATATTACACTATTTTTACTGTATTTCTGCAGGAAAAACATAATAAATCGTAATTATTCCAAACTTTTGATCCTTAAACTTTTAATTTTTACGTGTCTGAATCTAACAGAAAGCAGTCGAGTCTCTGGTCCGAGGGTGATCTGTACCGCCAAAAAATAAATGAGCAGGAAAACGGCTCGAGTAAAACGGCAGTGGCTGGAATCCTGTCCGGAGTAGAAGACATTTCCATCAATGGTACCAACAAGAACATCTCACAGAGAAAAACAGCCGCTGAAATGGTGAGTAGCTCAACTAGCACAAGTTTAGTCCATTTTCGTTTAATGTGATTGTTAACCAGGTTGTGTTTTATTCTTTAGCACACTGAGGAAGAGGAAGAGGAGTGTGGCGGCCTCACGCAAGGCGACAAACTGCGAGCTCTGAAGAGTAAGAGGCAGTCCAGAGCGTCCACAGGTTCACTATCGTAAGTTTTTCTCCATGACATCAGTCTCCTGTCCATCCTTATACATGTAGCCATCGAGGCCTGACGGTACACGTCCACTGGCGCAGAGGAAATCTGCTGTCTGGCTATCTTCAGTGCACAGCTAATAAAAGTCATCGTGCTTATGATTTCAAAAAATTTAACTTTATTTTTTCAAATTCCCATGTTTACATACAGTTTGGTTGTTGTTTTATTGCTACTTAGATGCAGTGAATGCCTGCAAACTACATTTGAAATCTGAATTAAAGGTGACAAAATAAACCTGTAACCAAATTTTTTTTTTAAATGGAAATGGAGCAAAAATATGCACTTTGCTGCAGATGATTTTTATATGAAATCCGGATGCTTGTAATGTTAATCAATGAGATCTTTATAACAGTATAGCAGATACTTGCATAAAATGCAAATAAAAATCAGCATCTGCCAATAATATGTCTTAGTTTGATGATCAAAGCTCTGTAGTTAAACATATAATTAGGGATACACAATATATCGGCCACCGTATGTATCGGTATCGGCTGATATGACCATTTTTAATGGTATCGTTATCGGCCGAGATATGATAGTTTTTAACGTTATCGGCCACCATATCGGTATCGGCTGATATTTGTTCATTTCTAATGTCATCGTTATCAGCCGCCATATCGGTATCGGCCAAAATATGATAATTTTTATCGTTATCGGCCACCATATCGTTATCGGCCGGGATATGATAATTTTTATCGTTATCGGCCACCATATCGGTATCGGCTGATATGATCATTTTTAACGTTATCGACCACCATATCTTTATCGGCCAAGATATGATCATTTTTAATGTTATCGGCCACCATATCGGTATCGGCTGATATTTGTTCATTTCTAATGTCATCGTTATCGGCCGCCATATCGGTATCGTTCAAAAATATGATCAGTTTTAACGTTATCGACCACCATATCGTTATCGGCCAAGATATGATAATTTTTTACGTTATCGGCCGAGATATGATCATTTTTAACGTTACCGGCCACCATATCGGTATCGGTTGATATGATCATTTTTAACGTTATCAACCACCATATCTTTATCGGCCAAGATATGATCATTTTTAATGTTATCGGCCACCATATCGGTATCGGCTGATATTTGTTCATTTCTAATGTCATCGTTATCGGCCGCCATATCGGTATCGGCAAAAATATGATCAGTTTTAACGTTATCGGCCGAGATATGATCATTTTTAACGTTACCGGCCACCATATCGGTATCGGTTGATATGATCATTTTTAACGTTATCGACCACCATATCTTTATCGGCCAAGATATGATCATTTTTAATGTTATCGGCCTCCATATCGGTATCGGCTGATATTTGTTCATTTCTAATGTCATCGTTATCGGCCGCCATATCGGTATCGGCAAAAATATGATCAGTTTTGACGTTATCGACCACCATATCGTTATCGGCCGAGATATGATCATTTTTATTGTTAATCGACCGCCATATCGTTATCGGCCGAGATATGATGTTTTTTAACGTTATCGGCCACCATATCGGTATCGGCTGATATTTGTTCATTTCTAATGTCATCGTTATCGGCCGCCATATCGGTATCGGTCAAAATATGATCATTTTTAGTGTTATCGACCACCATATTGTTATCGGACAAGATATGATAATTTTTAACGTTATGGGCCACCATATCGTTATCGGCCGAGATATGATCATTTTTAACGTTATCAGCCACAATATCGGTATCGGCTGATATTTGTTCATTTTTAATGTCAATGTTATCGGCCGCCATATCAGTATCGGCCAAGATATGATAATTTTTAACGTTATCGACCACAATATCGTTATCGGCCAAGATATGATCATTTTTAACGTTATCGACCACCATATCGGTATCGGCTGATATTTGTTCATTTTTAATGTCATCGTTATCAGCCACCATATCAGTATTGCGTGATTTTTCAAAAAAATTATGGATAGTATGATGGAAGTAATCCGAAGCTCCTTCAGTCCAGCTAAAATATTAATTACAATATTAAAGTTATTGCTGCGTTAACTTTATTACATCAGTAAAGTTTTTACAGCAGAAAGACGTGGAGCACAAGCTGAAGGTGGACGTTTTTGCAATTATACTAATAAAACAGCAAAGTGTTAATCATGTTCATAATTTAGAGGCCTTAGAAGTTTCCATATCAAATCTGATACAGTAGCTTTATAGGGTTCAGCACCGAATCCACCAGCGCAAACTGACATGGACGTCACAATCTAACGCACACGCCAGTGGATGTGTACCGTAGTGTAGCGTTTAGACACTCATCGAGTCGATCCCCCTCCGGATAATCTACACAAGTAGTGGTTTTCTGGTGATGATGGATGTTTTAGTGTGTGTGTGCATGACATACATAGACTAACTGCATGCTCTAGAGTTAAAAACATCAGTCTTCCTGTTAATGATTGTGCTGGCGAGACGAGAGAGACTCCAAAAGCCTTTTATCACACAGCAGGCGAGTGGTAGTAAAGTGTTGCAGCGTTCTGGGCTCGCTGTGGCCCGACTGTTGTACCGTTGAAATGGTAGCAGAATGACGCTCAGGTAAGTCCTGGTCAGCCTGTGACATCATCGCCCAGCATAATGAACGCGAATGGCTGCCGCAGGTCTTCATTTCATCTCGCGCCTTTGTTTTGAACATTTAGTGCTTACACGTTCACTGAGGACGTTTTTTCGAAAACCAAAGTTTTCCAGCAGACTCTTTTGGAAAGTGTGTTAATGGAGTCACAACACAAAGTCTCACTATAATCCAGATTATTCCAGCTTCCACCTTCACAACCCGCTTTCTCATAACACTTTCAGTCCTTTTTAGATGTTCTAACCA
Source organism: Romanogobio albipinnatus (assembly GCA_023566225.1). Taxonomy (NCBI): domain Eukaryota; kingdom Metazoa; phylum Chordata; class Actinopteri; order Cypriniformes; family Gobionidae; genus Romanogobio; species Romanogobio albipinnatus. The sequence continues at coordinate 1,660,607 of CM042253.1, read as the reverse complement.
AAGTCTTGGCTTTGCATGATGATGTTTGATGATGTATGTGCATGAAGTGTGTGAACTGCTTTGTGTTATTGTAACACACACACGTCTTTTTCATTTGCACTGTAAACTGGATCTGATCTCAGGCAGACACAGATTGAATTTGATACCCATTTCCTTCTAAATTGTATTAGTTTTGTGTCTGTAAAGAGCATTCACTCCATGTTTCATTGTTAACAAAAAAGCTCCTTGTTTAAAGTGCCCCTAGTGTGCTTGTTGGGGTATTCCCTGTCATGCCGTGTGTAATAGAGCTGTTGGTGAATGGTACAGATCTGCAAAGTTTCAGTGCAGATAAATGGAGTTTTTGTCCCCTAAAAGAAAGAGTCGAGTCGATTCTGAACTGAAACGAGTCCTCAGTAACTCCAGTCTCACTTCCTGTCAATTTCGACTTAAGACGAAAGTCGTACTTGACATACTAAGACAAAATTTGCATACTAATGTGGCGATCACACCGGACGTGATTCGCGTGAATAATTCACGCTAATCGCGCGAAGGTGGACGCTTGAACATTTTGAGTTTACTCGCTTCATTCGCGCGTGAAATTCGCGTGTGACAACTACACAACAGACGCGAATTCGCGTCATGGGAGGGGCTTCTATATGAGCCTAGATGAGTCAGCTCGTCTCGGTCACTTGACGTCTTTTTTGTAAAAAATACTGCTATTAATATGAGACAAAATGTAGTTTAAAGACTTTTTCAGGCGATAATATAGTTGTTTAAAGCTCAAATCTGTGTTAATTTATAAAAAGAGCCTATTTGAGCATTTTATCTGGCGTTTTCGGAGTTGTGAGATCCAGGCGATCAGTGACATTCCGCGCTCGTTTACCCGGCGAGACCCGCCTTTCCTCGGCTAGTCCTTCTCACATTTGCCGCTGGCTCTGGCTCTTTTTTTCTGCTCCAGTCTCGTTGTGAAATGGCTGACATAGATTTTGTTGAGAGGGTAGCTGACTGTCCGACCTCCTCACTCACTTTCTTCCAAGCAAGATCCTTTTATTCCTGTTCCTGTAGTGATAGGATGATGTATCATACAGCTCCGGGTATCCACATACAGCCACGATTATCTTGTCCTCCATTGTTGTTGGGATTTCTGCCTCCGCTTGTAAATGCGTCACTACTAGAGCAAGCTCGTGATTGGTTAACGCGGCGCGAAATATCCGCCAGAGTTCAGATTTTTCAACTTGAGCGTTTCGCGCGAATCGCGCGTTCAAAACGCTCAATTCACGTCATTCTCGCCGCCTCAATCACGCGAATCTCGCCTCCTGATTCACGCGAATCGCGCCGCAGAACGCCATTTCGCGTCTCTGCATTGACTTAACGCGTCCGGTGTGAACGCACCATAAGACAATATAAAGACGAAAGTCGTACTTGACATACTAAGACAAAATTGACATACTAAGACAATATAAGACAAAAGTCGTACTTGACATACTAAAAAAAAATTGACATACTAAGACAATATAAGACGAAAGTCGTACTTGACATACTAAAACAAAATTGACATACTAAGACAATATAAGACAAAAGTCGTACTTGACATACTAAAACAAAATTGACATACTAAGACAATATAAGACGAAAGTCGTACTTGACATACTAAAACAAAATTGACATACTAAGACAATATAAGACGAAAGTCGTACTTGACATACTAAGACAAAATTTACATACTAAGACAATATAAGACGAAAGTCGTACTTGACATACTAAAACAAAATTGACATACTAAGACAATATAAGACAAAAGTCGTACTTGACATACTAAAACAAAATTGACATACTAAGACAATATAAGACGAAAGTCGTACTTGACATACTAAAACAAAATTGACATACTAAGACAATATAAGACGAAAGTCGTACTTGACATACTAAAACAAAATTGACATACTAAGACAATATAAGACGAAAGTCGTACTTGACATACTAAAACAAAATTGACATACTAAGACAATATAAGACAAAAGTCGTACTTGACATACTAAAACAAAATTGACATACTAAGACAATATAAGACGAAAGTCGTACTTGACATACTAAAACAAAATTGACATACTAAGACAATATAAGACGAAAGTCGTACTTGACATACTAAAACAAAATTGACATACTAAGACAATATAAGACAAAAGTCGTACTTGACATACTAAAACAAAATTGACATACTAAGACAATATAAGACGAAAGTCGTACTTGACATACTAAAACAAAATTGACATACTAAGACAATATAAGACGAAAGTCGTACTTGACATACTAAGACAAAATTTACATACTAAGACAATATAAGACGAAAGTCGTACTTGACATACTAAGACAAAATTTACATACTAAGACAATATAAGACGAAAGTCGTACTTGACATACTAAGACGAAAGTCAAAATTGACAAATGTAGTCTTACTATATGCATTTTGTGTTATGTCGTCTTAGTATGTCAAATTAAATTTAGTATATCCGGTTTTGACTTTCATCTTAGTATGTCAATTTCGTCTTAGTATTTCAAGTTCGACTTTCGTCTTACTGTTCACACCACCGCCGGCGAGAGCGTCAAACTTCGCTCTGGCCGCCCTGCCAACGACGCTGTAGAAAGATTTGTGGACGCGCTGACACTGACGTAGATCGACTGCTTGGTCTTTTTTTAAACGTTATTTAAAGTGGCCAAAGCAAACAATGATGTTGATCGGCATTTGTGCTGACTGACCACAGGTAGGGTAAAGCCGTATAAGTTAACCTCATGAAATCATTTAAATGTGAAAGTTAAAAAAAGCAGATAGACGGAAAGAACTTTTATAATTATAGTTACATGTTTGCTAACAAAATAAACCAATTAAAAGCCATTTGTGTGGTGTGGCGTTTGTTCATGGTTAAGTGCTAACGTTAGTCTAATGTCAACATGCAGTTTATAGGAGACGTTTGCTAGCCTTGGTCTTTAACTAACATTAACATTCATTTGTGTGCAGCCTACATTACAATACCTGTCCTGGTTGAAGTGCAGCATTAATGCAATTGGTCAAGTCGGTGTTGTTTTGAGCAAATTAATTGTATTCCCACTGAAAAACAAGCGTTCTAGAGCGAAAATGTTGTCTATAAATAGTGTTGCGCGCCGCCTTATCAAACCCGCTACCGCAATGATCAACCTCTCCTCTATTTTGCTTGGGAACTAATGTGGTCGGAACCAAAGATTACAGGACTGTGTTCTCTGGGATCGTCTCAAGTGGAGCACTTCTACATTCCCATTGGTTGCTGCCAAATCACGTGATAGCTCATTACCATAAAGTTGAGCTGATTTCAACTCTCCTTGATGCCCAAATCGTCCAAGACGCGTCGCGCCACTCTCGCCGGAGCTCGCCGCCGACTCCCATTGAAAATGAATGACTTCCGGCCACTTTGACGCTCTCGCCGGCGGCGTTGTGAACGCACAGCCAGTATATCAATTTAGTCTTACTACGACAAAAGTCGAACTTGACAATCTAAGCTGAAATTGACATACTAAAATGAAATTGACATACAAAGATGAAAGACGAAATTCACATACTAAGACGAAATTCACATACTAAATTGAAATTTGACATACTAAGACGAATTTGACATACTAAGACGAAATTCACATACTAAGTCGAAATTCACATACTAAATTGAAATTTGACATACTAAGACGAAATTGACATACTAAGACGAAAGTTGAAATTGACATACTAAGACGAAAGTCAAAACTGACATACTAAGATGAAAGTCGAAATTTACAAATTTAGTCTTATTATATATATTTTGTCTTATATCGTCTTAGTATGTCAAATTAAATTTAGTATATCAGTTTTGACTTTCGTCTTAGTATATCAATTTAGTCTTACTACGACAAAAGACGAAATTGACATACAAAGACGAAAGATGAAATTCACATACTAAGTCAAACTTGACATACTAAATTGAAATTTGACATACTAAGACAAAAGTCAAACTTGACATACTAAATTGAAATTTGACATACTAAAACAAAATTGACATACTAAGACGACATAAGACAAAATTGATATAGTAAGACTAAATGTGTCAATTTCGTCTTAGTGTGTCAGTTTTAACTTTCGTCTTAGTATGTCATTTCGTCTTTCATCTTAGTTTGTCAATTTCGTCATTGTATGTCAGTTTTGTCTTTCATCTTTGTATGTCAATTTAGACTTTCGTCTTACTAAGTCTAAATTGACATACAAAGATAACAGACAATGTCAATTTCGACTTAGTATGTCAGTTTCAGCTAAGTATATTAAGTTCGACTATTGACATACTAAGACGAAATTGACATCGTCTTTCATCTTAGTATGTCAATTTAGACTTTCGTCTTTTTGTCTTTGCATAATGACAGCTTGTGGTCTTGATTGGATGAACAGCGTCTCTTTGCCCCGCCCTCAAACACTAGTTGTCGCTAAGACTGGAAGAGTTTGGTTCATGTTGTCCGTGTGGAGAAGACGCTGTTTTCTGCTGCCAAAGAAAATCCCCTTTGATACGGTAAAACCCACGCCATTGTTACTGTTCGTATCACAGTGTGTAAAGAGCTGAGATTCAGATATGATAACGAGTGCTTGCTTTCTGACCAATCACAACAGACTGGGCCATATGACCAATCAGAGCAGAGCAGGCTTTGGGAATCTTCGAATGAACCATTTCAGACACTGAGAAAAGAGCTGATGCTGCAGTGGATATTATGAGAAAATGAGTGTTTTCTGATCTTGGATGCATGTAAACCTGAAAACCCAAAATGAAGAACCTTTAATAGCATAACAGGGGCACTTTAAAGCACATGGTTCATGTTGTGTGGAAAAGCAGGAACGGAGTGAATGTGGTTTTGATCCGTCCAGTGTGCAGTGATGGGAAAAGACTTCTGTCTGTCTTCCTTCCTTGTTTTGTTGTGTTCTGAATTTCGCCCCTGTGTCTAGATGGCCGCTCTCTGTGCTGCTCTCGGCACTCTGTAGCGTTGTCTTCTGCTGGATGTTGTTTGGCTTCCCTTCCATCCATTACTGTATAGACGGGGTGGGATTGTAAATGATTTCTCCCGTCACTCTCTTAGCCCTTCTCTGGACTGGAACGCTGTAAGTGTCTCGACGGATCATCCTTTACAAATATCACAGGCTTCCTGACCACTGTGGCGTCAGTCTCAGATACTGCACTGTTTATTCATTTATGAACATCTTGGTTTGATTTGACGAAAGATGAGCTCTATTCTCGGCATTTGTGGCTTAATGTTGATTATAACCAACAATAATTCAATGACAGTTTTTTTTTATTAAATAGAATCAGCGTTCCAGTAAAGAACTTAAAATGTATGTCAATTTCAAATTTCAACTTAGCATGTCAATTTCAAATTTAGACTTGGTATGTCAATTTCGACTTGACTTAGTCAAAATTTACATACCAAGTCGAAATTGACATACTTAGTCAAAATTGATATAATTAGTCGAAATGAACATGCAAAGTATGTCAATTTCGACTTAGTATGTAAATTTTGACTTAACTTGGCATGTAAATTTCGACTTAGTATGTAAATTGTGACTTGACTTGGCATGTAAATTTCGACTTAGTATGTAAATTTCGACTTAGTATGTAAATTTCGACTTAGTATGTTAATTTCGACTTGGCTTAGCATGTCAATTTCGACTTAGTATGTCAATTTCGTCTTTTAGTTTCGAATTTCGACTTCATGTATGCCAATTTCGACTTGGTATGTCAATTTCGACTTTGCTTAGCATGTCAATTTCGAATTTTTACTTAGTATGTCAATTTCAAATTTTGCCTTAGCATGTCAATTTCGACTTAGTATGTCAATTTCGCCTTTTAGTTTCGAATTTCGACTTAGCATGTCAGTTTTAAATTTCGACTTTGTGTATGTAAATTTCGCCTTGGTATGTCAATTTCAACTTGACTTAGCATGTCGATTTCTAATTTAAACTTAGCATGTCAATTTCGGATTTAGACTTTGTGTGCCAATTTTAAATTTCAACTTAGTATGTCAATTTCGGCTTGGTATGTCAGATTCGACTTTTAGTTTGTCAGTTTCGAATTTTGACTTATGCTAAGTCGAAATTTGAAACTGACATACTAAAAGTCGTTGTTAAGTCACATGCTAAATTGACATGCTAAGTCAAGTCAAATTTGACATACACGAAGTCGAAATTGACATACACTAAGTCGAAATTTAAAACTGACATGCTAAGTCAAAATTCACATACCAAGTCAAGTCAAAATTGACATACTAAGTCGAAATTGATATAATTAGTCGAAATGTACATGCAAAGTATGTACATTTTGACTTGACTTGGCATGTAAATTTCGACTTGGCATGTAAATTTCGACTTAGTATGTAAATTTTGACTTGACTTGGCATGTAAATTTTGACTTAGCATGTAAATTTCGACTTGGTATGTAAATTTTGACTTGACTTGGCATGTCAATTTCGACTTAGTATGTAAATTTTGACTTGACTTGGCATGTAAATTTCAACTTAGTATGTCAATTTCGCCTTTTAGTTTCGAATTTCGACTTAGCATGTCAGTTTTAAATTTCGACTTCCTGTATGTCAATTTCGCCTTGGTATGTCAATTTCGACTTGACTTAGCATGTCGATTTTGACTTAGTATATCAATTTTGAATTTAAACTTAGCATGTCAATTTCGAATTTAAACTTAGCATGTCAATTTCGAATTTAAACTTAGCATGTCAATTTCGAATTTAAACTTAGCATGTCAATTTCGAATTTCAACTTGGTATGTCAATTTCAACTTTTAGTTTGTCAGTTTCGAATTTCGACTTATGCTAAGTCGAAATTTGAAACTGACATACTAAAAGTCGATGCTAAGTCACATGCTAAATTTACATGCTAAGTCAAGTCAAATTTGACATACACGAAGTCGAAATTGACATACACTAAGTCGAAATTTAGAACTGACATGCTAAGTCTAAATTCACATACCAAGTCAAGTCAAAATTGACACTAATTTGAAACTGACATACTAAAAGTCGAAATGTACATACCAAGTCAAAATTGACATACTAAGTCGAAATCTGAAACTGACATACTGTCAATTTCGAATTTTGACATACTAAAATGTTTTTAAATGTGTCTATATAGTATTTATTATTAATATATTAAGTAACTAAAATGTTTTTATGGGATGGTTTTAGTTAACTATACTAACCCTAGAACTTACTAGGCTTGCTGTAGTTACATGGCCACTGCAGGGGTTTAGATATACATTTACATAACCAGGATAGTAAATGACTTCCGCTTTAGTCTTTTGAGATCTATGATGTTTAAAACTGTGCAACCCAATTTTTGATTGAAATTTCATCCTAAAAATATGGAGCAGTCATTTACTGTCTGTGGTGATGGACATGATGACGCACATGCTGCTGTTAATAGAGCTCAAAACATGTATGAAACCTGGAACATTCCTTCAACTTCACTGGAGGATTATTATTATTATTATTATTATTATTATTATTATTATTATTATTATTATTATTATTATGGTTTTTGAGATCAGATTCATGAGTTTTGATTGGAGCTTTACCAGGGTAAGCATGATGTGTTTGTCAGTCTTTGGGAACTGAACTTGAGTGAGTTTTGCTTAAACACTTGTGATTCTGTCATGTAATGCATTGATCGTTGTATTTTTCCACGTGTTGAGCCCATTAATTATCCTTCATAACTCTGCTCAGTACACAATTTAATAATTCAAAAACATGAGCAATCACACACATTATGTAACTGGATTGTTTTTGACGTGTGTGTGGTGTCTCCCTCTTTATCTAAATGTATAATGGAGTTTAAATGTAAAAAAAATTATATTAATTATTTATAGAATTGGTGTTCAATTACTGGCAAATATTTTTTAATATGTTAATAATAAATTACTTAGTTTTGGTGTTCGACAACAAATTCACATTTTGAGTATTTTATTTTATTTTGATTTGTTTTTATTTTTAAATTATTAAAAATTTATATTTAATAATTTTTTTATAGCATTGGTGTTCGATTACTGATAAAAAATATATATATTTTTTTTATTTACAATTTAATAATTGATTTGGTGCATTGGTCTTCGACAAAAGAAATCACATTTTAAGGGAGTATTTTATTTTGATTTGTTTTTATTTTTTAATTGCATTTTTTATATTTTATCATTGGTGTTTGATTACTGACAAATAATATATATATATATATATATTTTTAAATATTTTTATTATTTAGAGCATTGGTGTTTTGATTACTGAAATTTCTTTTAGCTTTTATATATCTAATATTATTATTATTATTATTTTTTTTTACATTTTTAATATTTAATCATTGGTGTTTAATTGCTGAAAAATTATGTTTAAATATATATATATATGTTTTTAAATTATTATTTATTTATATTTTTATTATTTAGAGCATTTGGTGTTTTGATTACTGAAATGTCTTTTAGCTTTTATATATATAATATTATTATTATTATTATTATTATTTACATTTTTAATATTTAATCATTGGTGTTTAATTGCTGAAAAATAATTTAAAAAAATTTTTGGGGGGAATTATTATTATTATTATTATTATTATTATTAATTTATTTTTTATTTTTATTTATTTGCATTTTTATTATTTAGAGCATCTGGTGTTCGATTTACTGACAAATAATATTTTTTTTATTATTTATTTAAATCTTTTATCCACCTGTGTTGGTTATAAATGAGCCAAGAACTATATCAAACACAACCTTTAGCCTCACTCACGCCTGTACTCGTCATAATCACGAGTCGGAAGCTCTCCAGCTCCAGTAAAGCAGCACACGCCTGTAGTGTGTGAGTGACGTGTGCTCCCTCTGTCGTCACGGAGAGGTTAATGAGTGGCGTGTTGCTGAATGATGATGATGATGATGATGCTCTGCGTGTTCTCAGCAGGGCATCATGTGTCCTCCGGTCAGACTGCCCGTGTCACGCATGTGCTCTGTTCTCTCACAGGCTGGAGGAAAACACCATTCACACCAAATCACCATCAAAGTCATTCAGGTGAATAATGCTCTTCTTCTCTTGAATATGATTGTGGAATCTGCAGTCCTCGTTATAAGAGTTTAAATACTGACAATAGTACTTTGACAAATCTCTTTAAAATAGGCCAACATCAGAATCCAACAGAATTGAGTTATTTTCAGTTAAAGGTCCCATGGCATGGCATTTTTCTATTATTTTATAATGTTTCCTGAGGTGTACTTATATTGTTAGTATGACTTTTACATCATAAAATGTCATAATTTAGAAATAAAAGGCATTTTTTCAATACTGCTGTTTGCCCTGTGGCTGAATGCCCTGCTTCAAGAGGCGTGTCTGCTGTGAGACTTCAGTAAAAACGCCCACTGTTGTGATTGGCTGACATCTTTGTATTTTAAATGAGCGGAGGGGGCGTGGTTTAACTTGGTCTACGAGGCACGAGCAGGCACGAGCTGCTGCCAGAGAGACGGATGGACCTGAGTTCACTTCACATCAGTTCTCAGCATGTCTGAACTGTTGTAGTTACAGCATATACTTCAGGTTATTAGTCTATTTCTAGTCGGAGGGGCTGTCACTCATGTCAGAAAGTTAGTAACTTTAGTAAATTATGGATCAGCGCTGACTGGAGACGCGAACCGTTTAGAACGATTCAGTCCGATTTGGTGAACTGATTCGGTTCACTAAAAAGAACCGATTCAAAAGAATGATTCGTTCGCGAACCGGACATCACTAACGTACCAGAGACGGAGCTCAGCGATTGCTAACAAAGTTATTTATAGTACCTACTGAGTTATGAGAGCGCTGTCAGTCAGCGCTGTGAGTTTGTGTTTGTATCTGAGAGTTCTGAATAAACACGAGTCCCAGTCACGCCGAGTCCGTCTTCATCATTATTACCAACTGTGTAACACATGCAAAGTACCATTACAGCGAGATGAACGAGTTAGTAAGTGTTGATAATAGCATTATTTTTAAAATAAAATAAAAGCGTCAGTGACGCTCGTTGAGTACACAGCGCAAACAAAGACACAACAGCAGTAATCGAATGTAATCCAGTTTATTGTGGGGCTAGGCTGGCTAGCCCGGATATGCTCACGCTTACCCCCTGTCTGCTTAATCTCACGCCGCGTTTGGTGCCTCCGCTGTGGGCCAGATGCAGTACTGGGGGTCGGGGATGTTGAAGGCCAACGGCCAGTGCAGCCTGAGCTTCGGCGTGTGTGAGGCCGATGTTGAGCAGAAACTCACGACTGTATGCACATTTTAGAACCGGTAGACGCGACGAGGACGTACAAAAACACTGACTCACAAGATAGAAAACACGAAAACACCGTTCTGTCTGGAGAGAGAGAAGCCGCTGCGTGTGCACGAATAATAAATAATTATCTACACATCAGAAATTACTGATCACAGATCAGAAGGAACTGAAGAAAGACTTCTGTTTTCATTTGTACATCCAAACACTGAGAAACTGCCTGCATTCACTCGTTCACAAGCCATGATCTCTCGAGTGTTTGCATGGGCGTGCCAGATTCTCTGGGCGGAGGAAAGGGAGGTAACCGTTCCTGCTTGGACGTCAAAACAGGAGACTTCAGGATTGGCTCCTCTGGCCTGTCATTTTCTCAAAGGCAGAGAGAGACAGCCAGAACTCGGGTTTACACCGATCAACATTTCTATCCACTTGGGGACAATATTCAGGCTAGGGGAACTCATATTAATGTTGAAATACCTCATAAAATGAAAATTTCATGCCATGGGACCTTTAATATTTCAATAATAACACATTCATGGATCTCTGATGTTGGTTAATCGTCACCTAAAAGATTTCACTTGTTTTTTTTAAATTGTATTTAATTATTATTATGATTTAAAAATTATTTGTTTAAATGTTTTCTATTTAATTGATTATTTAGAGCATTGGAGTTTGATTACTGACAAAAAATCTGTTTGTTAGTCGAGTTTATTTTAGATTTTATTTTGTAATTATTTATTTCAATCATTTTCTTAATATTAATTAATTCATTATTTATGGGTTTATATTTGTCATAAATTACTGACAAATTTAAAAATTAATTGTGTTTTTGTTTTTTTTACATTGTTAATAATTAATTATTTATAGCATTGGTGTTCGATTACTGACAAAAAATGTTTATGATTTTTATTTTAAAAGTATATAAATGTTTAATATTTATTTAATTATTTAGGCCATTGGTGTTAATTATTTATAGGCATATATTTGTCTGAAAATACTGACAAATGTTTTAAAAGTATATAAATGTTTAATATTTATTTAATTATTTAGGCCATTGGTGTTAATTATTAATTATTTATAGGTATATATTTGTCGTAAAATACTGACAAATTAAATGTATAGCATTGGTGTTCGATTACTGACAAACAATTTTTGTTTTGTTTTTTATTTTAAAATTATATAAATGTTTAATATTTAATAATTATTTAGAGCATTGGTGTTCGATTACCAAGTTAGGTTTAGATTACTTATTAAAAAATTAAGTGAGGGTTTTATTTTTAAGTTATTTACATTATTTTGTCAATATTAATTAATTATTTATAGGTATATATTTGTCGTAAAATACTGACACATTTTTAAATATATATATTTTTAATTAATTATTTAGAGCATTTGTGTTTGATTTCTGACAAAAATATATATTTTTTATTATATATATGTTAAATATTTATTTATTTAATTATAGCATTGGTGTTTGACAAAACTGACAAATGTTTTTTTTTTTAATCTTTTTTACTAATTATAGCACTGATGTTCGATGACTGACATGTACTTTTTTTTTTTTTTTATTTTTTTTTTTTACATTTTCAATATTGAATGAATTATTTAGAGCATTTGTGTTCAATTACTGACACACACAAAAAAGAGAGAACATTTAAGTGAGGGTTTTATTTGTCAATTATTTAAATGTGACCTTTTTCTCCACTGTCTTTCCTGTGACCTGTGACATGTCCTTCCTGTAGCTCCGATAAGAGGAAAAGGACTCGGGCCTCGCTGGGATCCATCAGGGCCAGTAGGTGAGTATCTCCTGGAGTTCATGTCTGGATGTTTTGCTGTAATATCCCTGAAGCATCTGGAGCAGCTGGAGTGTGACGTGACGTTTTGCTTTCACAGCCCTTTACACTCGAGGCTCGCTCAGTCTTTAGGCAGCTTGACCGTAATGGCCTGTGAAACGGATGGCGTGTTCTCTGACGTTAGCTCAATGGCCAACAGTAATTTCCTCAAGCAGTCGAACGTAAAGCACTTAAAGCCCCACAGAGCGGCCCTTTCCCTGCAGCGCAGGCTGAGTTCCCTCAGCTCAGTAAGTGCATCATGTGACCGGGGCTGGTGACCGCTCTTCCTTACGGCCGCCCCGTCTTCAGCTTTCCTGCATGACTCTGACAGGCTGGGCGGCGGCCCTCATCTCTGCTTGCACTCTGTGATTCACTTTCAATGACTGCTCCCAGATCAGTAGACATGAGCCCGTTTACACCTGGTTACACCATCACAGCCTTCAGACGATAATGCCTCCGCTCAAAGGTTCTAAGGCCAAAAACACCGGAAAAATTGCTAAATATTTTTGTAATGTAAATGTTTTCTATGGGAATATTACACTCACCTAAAGGATTATCAGGAACACCTGTTCAATTTCTCATTAATGCAATTATCTAATCAACCAATCACATGGCAGTTGCTTCAATGCATTTAGGGGTGTGGTCCTGGTCAAGACAATCTCCTGAACTCCAAACTGAATGTCGGAATGGGAAAGAAAGGGGATTTAAGCAATTTTGAGCGTGGCATGGTTGTTGGTGCCAGACGGGCCGGTCTGAGTATTTCACAATCTGCTCAGTTACTGGGATTTTCACGCACAACCATTTCTAGGGTTTACAAAGAATGGTGTGAAAAGGGAAACACATCCAGTATGCGGCCGTCCTGTGGGCCAAAATGCCTTGTTGATGCTAGAGGTCAGAGGAGAATGGGCCGACTGATTCAAGCTGATAGAAGAGCAACTTTGACTGAAATAAGCACTCGTTACAACCGAGGTATGCAGCAAAGCATTTGTGAAGCCACAACACGCACAACCTTGAGGCGGATGGGCTACAACAGCAGAAGACCCCACCGGGTACCACTCATCTCCACTACAAATAGGAAAAAGAGGCTACAATTTGCACCAGCTCACCAAAATTGGACAGTTGAAGACTGGAAAAATGTTGCCTGGTCTGATGAGTCTGGATTTCTGTTGAGACATTCAGATGGTAGAGTCAGAATTTGGCGTAAACAGAATGAGAACATGGATCCATCATGCCTTGTTACCACTGTGCAGGCTGGTGGTGGTGGTGTAATGGTGTGGGGGATGTTTTCTTGGCACACTTTAGGCCCCTTAGTGCCAATTAGGCATGGTTTAAATGCCACGGCCTACCTGAGCATTGTTTCTGACCATGTCCATCCCTTTATGACCACCATGTCCCCATCCTCTGATGGCTACTTCCAGCAGGATAATGCCCCATGGCACAAAGCTCCAATCATTTCAAATTGGTTTCTTGAACATGACAATGAGTTCACTGGACTAAAATGGCCGTCCCACAGTCCCCAGATCTCAACCCAATAGAGCATCTTTATAGGGATGTGGTGGAACGGGAGCTTCGTGCCCTGGATGTGCATCCCACAAATCTCCATCAACTGCAAGATGCTATCCTATCAATATGGGCCAACATTTCTAAAGAATGCTTTCAGCTCCTTGTTGAATCAATGCCACGTAGAATTAAGGCAGTTCTGAAGGCCAAAGGGGGTCAAAATCAAATCAAATCAAATCACTTTATTTGTCACTCTACATATGCACAAGTGCAACAGTAGGTGAAATTCTTAGGTGCAGTTCCGAGCAACATAGCAGTCATGACATGACATGTACAACATTTAAAGCAGCATCAGATTACACATCTGATGCGCACACAATTACTCACAGCACAGTAAACTCTACAATAAACAATAAATAATTTACACAATGTGAGTGTAGTTCTCACAGCTTTAAACAATATACACATACTTACAATATACATATACTTTAAACAATATACACTAACCATACACTAAACAATATACATTACGCTATAATAGTAATAATAATATACAATGTATAGTATAAAATATTATTCACAGATTGAAAAATTGAAATCCAAAGTGCAATAGATGCTGTATGATAAATAAATGTGTATATAATGTGTGTGTATCTACAGTGGGTTGTGCGGAGTGATATTCTGTCCAGTGTGTGTTATGATCCTGATGGATCAAGAGTTAAGTAGTCTGATTGCTTGTGGGAAGAAGCTGTTCTGGAGTCGGCGGGTGTGTGTTCTAATGCTGCGGTACCGTCTGCCTGATGGCAGCAGTGAGAGCAGCCCATGGTTCGGGTGGCTAGAGTCTCTGATGATCCTCTGAGCTCTCTTCACACACCGCCTGGCGTAAATGTCCTGGAGGGAGGGAAGCTCACCTCCGATGATGCAGCTGGCCGTGCGCACTACCCTTTGCAGGGCCTTGCGGCTGCGGGCGGTACTGTTGCCGTACCAGGTGGTGATGCAGCCAGTCAGCAGACTCTCGATGGTGCAGGTGTAGAAACGTGTGAGGATGTGGCGGTTCATTCCAAACCTCCTCAGCCGTCGCAGGAAGAAAAGGCGCTGATGAGCCTTCTTCACAACGGCCTCGGTGTGGACGGACTATGAGAGTTCCTCTGTGATGTGGACACCGAGGAACTTGAAGCTGCTGACTCTCTCCACCGGTGCTCCATCGATGGTGATGGGGCGGTGTTCTCTCTCATTCCTCCTGAAGTCGACCACCAGCTCCTTGGTCTTGCTGACGTTGAGGGAGAGGTTGTGCTCCTGACACCACCGTGTCAGAGTGTGCACCTCCTCTCTGTAGGCCGTTTCATCATTGTCGGTGATAAGACCTACCACCGTCGTATCGTCAGCAAACTTGATGATGGTGTTGGAGCTGTGGGTTGCCACACAGTCATGTGTGTACAAAGAGTACAGGAGTGGGCTGAGAACACAGCCCTGAGGGGCTCCAGTGTTGAGAGTCAGTGGTGAGATGTTACTGCCCATTCTGACCACCTGGCGTCTGTTTGACAGGAAGTCCAGGATCCAGCTGCATAACAGGCTGTTTAAGCCTAGAGCCCGGAGTTTCAAACACAGTATTAGTATGGTGCTCCTAATAATCCTTTAGGTGAGTGTATTGTCAAATATAATTTATATCATGTGATCAAAGCATCATTACTCCAGTCTTCAGTGTCACATGATCCTCCACAGGGTTTCCGCCGGTCTTAATCTGACCTTACACAATGTAAGGCCTTAAAAATGTCTTAAACTGTAGCAGAAATTCTTAAATTCAATATCATGGCATTAAAATAGTGCCCTAGGACACGGAATTAGTCAAATTTTGCCTGAATAAATCAACAGTAGGTCTGTCTCTTAAAGGGCCAGTTCACCCATTAATGAGAATCCTGTGGTCATTTCCTCGTCCTAATGTCGCTCAAACCCCATATAAAGCCATGGAGCCTCTTCAGAACATCTGGAATAATCCGCTCTATCTTTTAGCACTTTTAGCATAGCTTGGCATAGATTATTGAATCTGATTAGACCGTTAGCATCTCGCTCAAAACAATGACCAAAGAGTTTCCATATTTTTCCTGTTTAAAACTCTAGAAAATCACAACTTCTCATTTTCCGTCGGTTTCCATCGTACACGATGTAACTATACACATCACAACATGTAAATAGGAAAATGTTGGTGTTATTTTGTCACTTATTGAGCAGTAGGTTAGCTGGAGACATTTACCTCCAGTCTTTGTGCTAAGCTAGGCTAGCTGGAGCCGTTTACCTCCAGTCTTTGTCTGACGCACCCACCGCTAGCCTAGCTTAGCACAGAGTTATGGCACGGAGATGAGAATGGTATGGACTTCTCTAACTCTGGGGGATCCGGTGAATAAGCTAAAGTCCCAAAAAGTTGCGTGTTCTTTTAAGTAGCCTACTTTAAGAGGTCTTCCGTGATGCTACATCTGCTGGGTTATGAATCTAACAGGTGCTTGAAATAAAATAAATGGTGCTTGAAAAAGTCCTTGAATCTGGTGTTCATGAAAGAGTGGGAACCCTGTTTATAAGTATTACTTTATAAGTATTAATAAACAGCCGTCCTATGGATATGCATGTTAGTAAGCTATTAGTTAATAGCGCAATTTGGACACTAAAATGCCCCCCTAAAATGAAAATCCTAGAACCGCCCCTGCTGTGTGAGTTAAATAGACACACAATAACACACTAACGCTAAATTCAAAGGCCAATTAAAAAAACAGCTACAATAAAAAGTGCACAAATCTGTATTTTGTTGAGAAATCTCTGAAATGGGCAGATAGTGTAATATTGCTCGGTGTGTATTGTAGAGGCAAGATGTAGGCTAACCACACTCGCTTTAGCATTTCATGATATTATTATATTCAGACTCTTCTTCTCTTACTTGCACCTTCAAAAGGTGTGTGTTTTTGCGCCAATGCATTGTTAAAGGATCCGTGTGTACCGCAATTGTCCCATTTAAAACTTTAATGGCCAATTTAAAAATAGTATAATAAATTTCACAATATTAATTACATCCTTTATTAAACCGCTTTGTCGAATTGAATGCATCTTTACGGGGGTGTTGAAAACTGAATCGATTCATTCAGTTCTAATAGTGTCAGGGCACGGCGTCGCGTTATTTAACCCTTTAACTGCCACACCCCTTTTTGAGAATACACATGAAAATGCAGTATCCAAACTTAGTGCTGTAATTCAAGAATACTTTATAGACCAAAGTCTGGTCTCGTTTTAAAGACGACACTCTGCAGATTATTGATCTGAAGTGAAAGCAACTCAAAATATGAAAGTATGAAAGAGTTATGGAAGTTTAATTTTACTGTAAATTAACAATACTGTACTAAATATTTTTTATTTCATAAAATATATATTTTACAAAAAATAATTTACTCTAAAATTACTATAAAATCAAAGCCATATGTCTAAACAATTTGTGTTCCAAATTTGAAGTTGATATCACAAAAATTAAAGTCCCCATGAGATGTTGTTTAGGCGCTGTACCAAAAACAGCCACCGGGTGTCATTCACATTACATTTATTGTTTTTTTGATGCATTTTCCTGTAAATTTCTGTCCAAATATCACTTCCATCACAAAACAGTCCCCAAATATGGACCCTTGAGACTCAGACCTTTCCGACAATATGTGTTTTGTCAAGATTGGAAAAGATTTTAAGTAGTTAAAATAATTGTTGTAATATGAAACATGACACCGCCCACTAGGGGAGGAGCCCGCTAGAATAATTTAGAGTAACGTTTCCATGATAACACAATGTCTGATTTCAAAACGGTTTTCACAGGATGAATTTTGAGTTTGTAAGCTTTCAAATGATACCTAATTTATGATAATTACTTAAAGCTACACTGTGTGATATTTTCCCCCATCTAGCGGTGAAAAGGTATATGACCATCCAGTAAATATTAGTTTCTGTTCCTCCCAATTCCGATTTCGTTTTAACTCCTACGGTGGCTGATTTAGTCCAAGATTAACATGGCTTCCAGTTCGACCTCGTCCATTAGTGTTGATTTGCCTTTTGTGTTGCCGTCTTAATTCTCTTTTTCGCTTCCTTGGCGACTCTGTTCATCTCCTCGAGAATAAGAGTGATCCTCCCTCAGCAACAGACTTTCACAAAGGCTTTCAGGTTTTCATACAGCAGTCTCAAGCAATCCCCCTCTTCACATTCGACACGGTGCCATCGAGTGTTAAAACGCGAAAGGCGAAGCTTGAATTTACGGGTATGTCCCTCTTTGGCTAATGTACTTTCAAGATGGAGGGGCAACATGGCGACCCCCATTCGAACCCCTTACCCGTATGTATTTTCAATGGCATATTATAAACTTACGAGAATACTTTATTACTTGAAAGAAGTAAATATACATTAATGAGCACATATATTTTTGAAAGAACTAAGTGTTTTTAGCTAAGAATAAACTAAAAAAGTTACACAGTGTAGCTTAAAATATATTATACGAAAAAAAGGCGATCAAAAAAAGAGCACCAGGCGTCCACCTGTGGAACGGGGACAGTTAAAGGGGAAGCTCAAGCGTCAATGAGAAGCAAAGAGCGCACTGAACCAATCTCTATTCTTCTTACTTTCATGTGACTGGAACAGCTTTTATACGTAGTTTCCAAATTGTATTTGTATATATTTGTTCATAAGGATTACAGTTCCAAAATGGTATGTGTGTATGTATTTGTTAAAGGTCCCGTTCTTCGTGTTTTTTTGAAGCTTTGATTGTGTTTACAGTGTGCAATATAACATGTGTTCATGTTTAGCGTGTAAAAACACAGTATTTTTCACACAATGTACTCATCTGTGCACCGCTGTTCTCACTGTCCTAAAAACGGCTGATGAGTTCCTTGTTCTATGAAGTCCCTCCTTCAGAAATACGTAACGAGTTCTGATTGTGCCAGCGGTTCCTGTGTTGTGATTGGACAGCAGCTTAGCGCACGTGGAAAGGTCACGCCTCTTAACGGGAGATGTATGCGCTCAATGATCTCTACAGCGTCCCTGGGAAAGCCAAACAAAGGTGATTTGACTCCGGGATGAAAATAACAGCGTCTTGACGACATGGCGACAAACACTCAAACGCAACACTTCCTTTTCTCCACGCGACACTTCCTCTTCTCCACGTGGGACAGCAACAAGACCACGCCCCCTTTTTCGCGTATTCTTGTGGGAGGAGGTTAGTCTGTTCTACTGACGTCATTAATGAAGGAAGTACCAGGATGTAGTCCAAGCCGGCCGTTCGCTGTATTATTTATGCTCTAACAGCAACATTACACACTAACTAAAGTTAGACCAGTGGGATCACGAAGAACGGGACCTTTAATAAGGATTAAAATTAATACCATGTTGCTTTTTAAGATTTGGCTGGGGGGGGCCAATAAGGATTTCGCCTAGGGCGTCAAAATGGCTGGAGACGGAAAATTAGCCTGTTTTCACAAATAGTGGCGTGTTCCTTTAAGAAGGTCTTCAGTTGGCCTGCAGAAGCCCTGATGTGCTGCTCCAGACACACGCGTGTGTGTGTGTGTGTGTGTGTGTGTGGTGTGAATGCCAGCTGTAAACGGGTCAGAGAGGAGTTAGTTTAACGGGTTTTTGTCTCTCCACTCACTGTGATAGACGGTCTGTGTCCAGGAGACGGACCGGGCTTCACGCTGGGCCATCGGTGCGCTCTCTGAGACCATGGTACCACATTTCCTTCCTCTCCTCTCCTCCTGCTTCTGCTTCAGAGCATGTGCATGTGCTTGTGTGTGTGTGTGTGTGTGTGTGTGTGTGTGTGTGTGTGTGTGTGTGTGTGTGTGTGTGTGTGTGTGTGTGTGTGTGTGTGTCACTGCTCTGGTGTTTAAAGTGTGTGTTGTTTTCACAGTAACTCCGTCTCTAAAGCTCGAGCTCCTCTCCTGCGCTGAGAACGGCTGCGGATCACATGACCTTCTATCAACAGTATCCAACACGGAAACGGTTCCACTTCAAAATCTGCATTTTTATTTTATAGAGTTTTTTTTACATCAGAGAGAGCTTTAAGCATCTTTTATGCCGTTGTAAATATGAGTGTCAGACGCTGCCTTTGCCATTACGCATCAGTAAAGCTGTAATATTGTTTTTAATCCTGTGTTCATCCTCCAGAGATGAGACGGCTGTGACTCATGACTGAGCGCTGCTGGTGCTGTGTATGAGCTGAGATTTGATAGGTTTTTTACTGTAAATACTGCATACCTTTATTTTGATGATCAATTTAAATCATGATACTTTCACATGTGTATATACTGTAATAGGAAAGGATTGAGTCATATCCCTTTCAATAAATCCTTTCTGCAGTTGCATTGTGGGTAATGAATGACCGTCATTATGTGTTTGAGTGCTTACTTTAGAGATTAATAATCTGGGTTGATTCGCTTTTCAATCATTTCTACATTATTTATATATAGTTATATTGAATATACACATTTATATTTTTGTCTATATATATATAAAATATTTTGTAAATATACACATATATATATATATACAGATTTATGTTTTTCATATATCTACACATTTATATAAATATACACATTTATATTTTTCATATATATATACACATATATATATATTTTTTAATATATATATATACACACATT
Organism: Romanogobio albipinnatus; assembly: GCA_023566225.1. NCBI lineage: Eukaryota > Metazoa > Chordata > Actinopteri > Cypriniformes > Gobionidae > Romanogobio > Romanogobio albipinnatus. The sequence goes on along the minus strand of CM042253.1, from coordinate 1,640,311 downwards.
TATTTATTATATATATATACACATTTATATTTTAAATATATATACACACATTTATTTATTATATATATATTTATATTTTATATATACACATTTATTTATTATATATATACACATTTATATTTTTCATATATATATACACACATTTATATATATAAACATATTTTGTAAATATACACATTTATATATACATTTATATTTTTCATATATATACACATTTATTTATTATATATACACACATTTATATTTTATATATATACACATTTTTATATATACATTTATATTTTTTATATATATATATATATATATACACATTTATATTTTAAATATATATACACACATTTATTTATTATATATATATTTATATTTTATATATACACATTTATTTATTATATATATACACATTTATATTTTTCATATATATATACACACATTTATATATATAAACATATTTTGTAAATATACACATTTATATATACATTTATATTTTTCATATATATACACATTTATTTATTATATATACACACATTTATATTTTATATATATACACATTTTTATATATACATTTATATTTTTTATATATATATATATATATATACACACAAACATTTATATTTTTCATATATACACATTTACATTTATGTATTTAGCAGACGCTTTTATCCAAAGCGACTTACAACTTGGGGGAACAGGAAGCGATTGGTCATGAAGAGTCGAGAAGCGCAATAAGAGCCTGAGATCCTGAGAGCGTGCACATTGCTCAGTGTAGCACAGGCTAGAGTAGGGAGGGAAGAAGGAAGAGAAAGAGGAGAGGAAAGGTTTTGTTTTTTATGAGGGTTAGTGCTCACAGAAGAGCTGAGTTTTTAGTTGACTTTTGAATGATGTCAATGATTCTGCGTTTCTGATGGTGTTGGGAAGATCGTTCCACCAGCTGGGAACGTTGAATGAGAATGTATATGTATACATATATATATAATAATATATAATAATAAACATATATATATATATATACACATTTATATTTTATATATATATATATACACACACATTTATATTTTCTATATTTAATTATATATATAAGTATAACTGTTGTAATTATGCTCAGCTTTATAATATGACCGCATTAAACTCGAGGCTTGTTTATGAGTTCGCATCGGATCTTAAACTGTAATATAAACTTTATACTGTAGTTTAATAAGAAGCTCAAAGCGAAGCTAAATCAGAAACAACAACTTCACACAGAATCAAGCACATCTCCAGAACACTGCTCTAATATAACACACACACACACACACACACACAGACGCACATCTCCAGAACACTGCTCTAATATAACACACACACACACACACACACACACATCTCCAGAACACTACTCTAATATAACACACACACACACACACATCTCCAGAACACTGCTCTAATATAACACACACACACACACACACATGCGTTATTCCTTTACCGCTTCGTCATTTATTCCATAAATCAATCATCTTCCTTACAGCGACAATATTATGGACATCACCGGGAGAAAAAAGAATAAAGTCACTTTGTTTAAACCAGAGCGATATCGCGATATGATGGGATATGAGCGCTATACTGGAGATCAGCCATTAAAGGGTTTCGCAGCTGCTACAACACAAAAGACGGTTTGATTACGTCACGTTCGCGCCACCGTCACTGCCCGCCTTTCCCTTTAAATCGATGTAAATGTAAACATTATGCGCGGGAGACGCTCGGCTGCAGGAAATAATTCACGCGAACCCGCCCGGCGTCATGTGATTGGACAACGGCCACGTCTGTCAGAAAGAGCGCGCTCTGCCATATTTAAAAGTGCAGCAGCGTCGAGCGAGCTGTCATTGGCTGCGAGAGTGTCACCGCGTCCTGTCATTGGTTACTCGGCGCGAGCGCTGTAACGTCCTCCTCAGCGATTGGCTGGAGGCTGCGCTCGGGCGCGATTTCCAACGCGGGAAAATCCCGAGTGCGGGTCACTGTATCAACTCCTGCCAGAGAGAGCGAGCGGAATCAAAGGCGCCGCGCGCGGAACACTGATACATGTAACATCGGGAATGACTGACTTTGATATACAGCAACTAACGGCGGAACGTTAACGGCGGGATATTCCTCCAACGGCACTTATTTGAATTTTTGAAATATTTTTAACGGTTTTTAGGTCCAGTGTTCTGTAGTGTTCTGAGATGGCTGACAGCAAGCATCAGGTGATCTTCTGTAACGACTCCCCGAAGAGAGTTCTGGTGTCCGTGATCAAAACGACCCCGATCAAACCCAGAGCGGACCTGATGCCGACCAGCCCCGGGTTCAGCGACTTCATGGTGTACCCGTGGCGCTGGGGGGAGAACGCGCACAATGTGACCCTGAGCCCCGGGTCCGGCAGCGGGACCGCCTCGCCCACCCGAACCAGCGGCTCTCCCGCCGAATCAGAGCTCAACTCCTGCCCGGAGCACCTGAAGGTGAGGCTGCAGACTAAACCTATGCATTCTGCACGCGATTCTATTTTTATCCGCCTTTATTAATGTAAATCGAATTTGAGTGTGTATTCGGTTTAACGCGTGCACATTTGACACATATGTAAAACGCGCGCGCTGAGTGGGATTTTAAATTCCCCTCCATTGTGCGGCAGCTGGAAGTTGGGCATGACGTCAGACGTGCGCGCCAAAATGTAGCGATTATAGTTCTAGAAAACTCCACTTGCTACACAATGTTTTCATTCGCACTGTTCTATAGTTCAAATGACGACACAGGAATATTTACATAAATGTATCACTCTCCGTAAAACATGATCGTGTTATTGCATTATTACATATTAGTAATATCTTCATGAAAAACGCGTTTTTTCGTGTTATTACATTGTTATAGAGCATAAGAAACATTTAAATAATAATAATAATAAATGTCTATATTAATGTTACTCCGTGAAAATAAATAAGAATGAACACTTTATGCAATCTGTGCATTGTTACTATACAGTTATTGTTACATCATTACATGACGCTTAAAATTGTATCGCGATTTATTGTTAATATGTGGCACTGTTGTCCTGTGTTAATAAATATGCACATTTGTATTATGTTACGCATGTTTTTATTTAAGCTGTAAAAGTCTGCTTTATTTCTATAGAGCTTCAGGTTATTACAGTGTAATTATACACCCGATCAGGCATAACATTATAACCGGTGAATAGTGGGTGGGATATATTAGGCAGCAAGTGAACATGTTGTCCTCAGAGTTGATGTGTTAGAAGCAGGAGAAATGGGCAAGCGTGAGGATTTGAGCGAGTTTGACAAGGGCCAGATTGTGACGGCTAGACGACTGGGTCAGAGCATCTCCAGAACTGCAGCTCTTGTGGGGTGTTCCCGGTCTGCAGTGGTCAGTCTCTATCAAAAGTGAAGGACCAGTGGAGAACCGGCCACAGGGTCATGGGCGGCCGAGGCTCATTGATGACCGTGGGGAGTGAAGGCTGGCCCGTGTGGTCCGATCAAACAGACGAGCTACTGGAGCTCAAACTGCTCCAGAAGTTAATGCTGGTTCTGATAGAAAGGGCTCAGAACACACAGAGCATCTCAGTTTGTGGAGTATGGGGCGGCACAGCCGCTGACCAGTCAGGGTGCCCATGCTGACCCCTGTCCACCGCCCAAAGCACCAACAGTGGCACGAGCATCAGAACTGGACCACGGAGCAATGGAAGAAGGTGGCCTGCTCTGATGATCACGTGTTCTTCTACATCTCGTGGATGGCCGGGTGTGTGTGCGTGGCTTACCTGGGGAACACATGGCCCCAGGTGCACTATGGGAAGAAGGCGCTAACATCCTGGTGCCAGATAGCACAGCTTCAGGGGTCTAGTGGAGTCGACGGGTCACAATATTAGGAAGGTGGTCATAATGTTATGCCTTATACACAGTAAAATAAAGCGTTCATTATCAGCTCTACGGAAGACAATAGCATTTTTGCGTATGATGTCATACTAACGTGTGTTTTCCCGCTGTATTATTGCAGGATGGGATCCGGCGCGGACGCCCACGGGCTGACACCGTCCGAGAGCTGATCAACGAGGGCGAGAACTCCACCAGCCGCATCCGCTGCACCATCTGCAACCGCGTGTTCCCCAGGGAGAAGTCGCTACAGGCGCACAAGCGGACGCACACGGGTCAGTGCCGCCACACGGCGGGTTTGTTTACGCTCAGAGAACCGAGCCGGAGCACTAACTCTCCTCGTTGTGTCACAGGGGAAAGGCCGTATCTGTGCGATTATCCGGACTGCGGGAAAGCGTTCGTCCAGAGCGGACAGCTAAAGACCCATCAGCGCCTCCACACCGGAGAAAAGCCCTTCGTCTGCTCGGAGAAAGGTGAGCGTTAACACACGTGTGGCTGTTTTGAGATCAGCCGGTGAAAAGCAGAGTTAGTTTCGTTTTCACTGACGATAACTAAATAAAAACTAGTGTTGGATACGGTACTTTAGGGATGTTTACATCAATAACTGTAAAGAACCTGCCAGTCATTTATAAAAGTGTTATTGACATTATGCCAGAGCCGCCCTGCTCTCCGTCTGCCATTGTCTGTGATGTTTGTTTACTGTAATATTTACTAGTAAATAGTTGGCAACTAGCTACTTAATTTAATTCATAAAAACAACCATATTATTATTATTTTTTATTTCATTTCGATGAAAAGATTTCCCACAAATGATGTATGTATTTTTGGTAATCAAATGAAGACATTCATTTAATTTAGTACCGAAAAAAAGTGTTAATTTCGTTAATAATAACAACCTTTTTTCACTGACGAAAACGAGACGATAACTAAAGAAAAACTAGTGGTTGGGTAACAACCATATTATTATCTTTTATTTCATTTCTATGAAAAGATTTCCCACAAATGTATTTTCTGGTAATCAAATGAAGACATTAATTTATCTTTTAATTTAATAAAAAATAAAGCTGCACAACTGAGCTTTATACGGTTAAAATTAAAACATGAAGAAAAATTGTAATTTATAAAAAAAAAACTTAAAAATAAAGTTTTGATAATTATTATTACATTAGTGTTAGTATTATTATTACATTGAGACGTATCTAAATTCGACTGTACAACAGTAATTAATTTGTCAAGTTAGCTGAACTTTTATTTTGACGGGTCGCCGTGATTTTGAGTTTCTGTGTGTTTATGATGACGGTAGTTTTTCTCAAATGAAATGGAAAATGCTCATGAAGTGGCTCTGGAGATGACGTTCGTGTCCTCATATGAGACGGAAACATGCGAACGTCACGCGCGATTCTGAGTGTGTGTGTGTGTGTGTGTGTGTGAGGTAAACCCATAGACTAAACCGCACGTCTACGCATTCATTCGCACAGAGACACGCATGATTTGTATTTAAATGCAGTTTAATATTCACAGACACTCGTCTATATCACAATATGCGTTCTCAGGTACCGAAATTACAATTAATTAATCGGTAGTACAGACGTAATTCGGTCAGTGCCCTTAAAAGTACAGAGTTCAGTATCCAATCCTAGTGTTGGATGACAAAAACTATGAGGAAAGTCATTTTCGTCAACAAATAAAAACGAGACGAAAATGTTAGTGAGGGTCGATTAGGGAAGAGATCGGGTCTGATGTCCTGTGTAACAGATGCGCACATTTATGCCAGGCCATTGTTTATGAACTAATGCTGATGAATAATGACAATGTTTACTTTACCATGTTTATATAGTAATGTGTTTTAGACGCATATTTATCTCCTCATCTGAACTTGAATGAGCTCCTGCAACTGCAATAGAGGCGCAGACATTTCAAAATAAGAGTCCCGGTGTATTTCCAGCTTGTTTATAATTAAAAGTCACGCATTATATATTCGTTTTTGGTTACACAATAAACTGTATTTAATTTAATTCCCATTTAATTCACAGTCAGGAGGAAAGACCAGTATTTGACACATATTCAATAAAGTATCAGGATTATAATAGTTCACTAAAACCATTAAAAAACATCTTTATTACTTGAAATTAAATAAATAAATAAACTTATTTGAAGCTTTAGCTTAACCTGATATGGCCTACTGACTAAAACAGAAATACAAAGTTATAAAAACTATATAGATGTTTTTAAAAACAAACAAAAAAGTGAATTGAGCTCTTTCGTGTATTTTTAACGTCAAAAACAAAATGATGTCAAAATGTCAGTTCAAGTGACAGTCGGTTATGTGACGCTTAAATGCTTAATGTATTACAATTGAACTAAACTCATTATATTGTAGGAGACTAAAGCTAAAAACAATTCAGGCGACTAAAATATGACTAAAACTAAATGGCATTTTAGTCAAAAGACTACGACTAAAACTAAATCAAGATATGCTGTCAAAATGAACACTGGTGAAAAGTCCCCATGAAACAGAAGTTCTGCTGGTCTGTTCTTCTCTATCGTGCCGTATATCGAGTGAAACGCTTCTCAAACAAGAACAAATGTAGGGCGGGGCTTGATTCTGATTGGATGGTTTGCTATTGGCTGATCTCATTTGAGTGACAGGTTGCCCCGCCCTCATCATCAGAGAAGAGATGAAGTTATTCTGATTCAAGATTACGACACATTCATTTAACAAAATGGCATTAAAGGTGCAGTGTGTAATATTAATGAGGATCTATTGAAAGAAATGCAGTATAATACACATAACTCTGTTCTCAGTGCTGTATAAAGACCGTTATGTGTTTATTATCTTAGAATGAGGCGTTTCTATCTACACACACCGCGGGTCCCTTACAGTGAAGCCGCCATTTTGTGCAGTCATGTTTCTACGGTAGCCCTAAAGGGACAAAGTGCTCTACTCTGCTGTCTCAGACGACCACATCTTTGTCCTGTGTGGGCCACCGTAGCTTCTCGATGTGCTCTGAAAGGAACGGGGGGTGGGGAGGCAATTCACATCCTCACCACTAGAACCCGCTAAACTTACACACTGCACCTTTAATTCTTGAATTGTTTTGATTTCATGGGGACTTTAAATGAGTTCTGATTTGCTCTGTGTGTGTTGAGTGTTAGTCGTGTGATGTGTAAATGCAGTAGTTTCTCTGGTGTAATGTCCTTTGACTGTGTTCTAGGATGCGGCAGCCGGTTTACTCATGCCAACCGCCACTGCCCGAAACACCCGTACGCCAGGCTGAAGCGGGAGGAGCCCACGGGCGGCCCGGGACAATCCCAGGGAGCCGATAACAAGGCTGTGGCCGAATGGCTGACAAAGTGAGTAAACCGTCGACAGACACTCAGAAACGAGGGTACACAATAATATTGTACTGTTAACTTTACAATAATAATTACAGGGTTCCCGCGGGGTCTTAAAAAGTCTTAAATTTCAAAATCTAAATTTTAGGCTTTAAAAAGTCTTAAATTCTCTGAAGTATTGAGTTCTAGGTCTTAAATAGTTTTAAACAGGTCTTAAATTATCCTACGTCCATGTAACGCTACCTCTAATGCTCATTGAAATGCTCCTGCAGCGCTTTTGTGTGTGTGTGTGTGTTTATTCCGGGCTGTTGTAGTTCTTTCTTTCGCTAGTCCTACTATAGTTCGCTGTATTACAACTACAAATGAGACTAGCATGCATCTTATATTGCAGCCAATCAGCTTTCATGTTATTGGCGCGAGTCTCTTTCGGATTGTACCACAGACGCATCAAATGGATTTTATTCTTCAGCTTCAGTTCTGCCAGTTCACGCGATCGTGAAAGCGAAGGTGAATCTTTCTCACCTGCCATCTCGCATAATGACCAAACAAAAGTCTGATACGTCCAATAGCACTAAAAAGAGTTAATAAAAGCGCTGTAAACCACAAACTCAATTCGGTAGACACACAGACCGATGTCAGACTAGGGCTGTGCATCACCAACAGTGCCACGATACACATCACGATACTGAAGTCACAATACGATACATATCACGATACTGAAGTCACGATACAATACACATCACGATACTGAAGTCACGATACGATACACATCACGATACTGAAGTCACGATATAATACATATCACGATACTGAAGTCACGATACGATACTGAAGTCACGATACACATCACGATACTGAAGTCACGATATAATACATATCACGATACTGAAGTCACGATACGAATCACGATACTGAAGTCAAGATACGATACACATCACGATACTGAAGTCACGATACACATCACGATACTGAAGTCACGATACGATACACATCACGATACGATACACATCACGATACTGAAGTCACGATACACATCACAATACGATACACATCACGATACTGAAGTCACGATACGATACATCACGATACTGAAGTCACGATACGATACACATCACGATACTGAAGTCAAGATACGATACACATCACAATACGATACACATCACGATACTGAAGTCACGATACGATACACATCACGATACTGAAGATACGATACACATCACGATACTGAAGTCACGATACGATACACATCACGATACTGAAGTCACGATACGATACACATCACGATACTGAAGTCAAGATACGATACACATCACAATACGATACACATCACGATACTGAAGTCACGATACGATACACATCACGATACTGAAGATACGATACACATCACGATACTGAAGTCACGATACGATACACATCACGATACTGAAGTCACGATACGATACACGTCACGATACGATACACATCACGATACTGAAGTCACTATACGATACTGAAGTCACGATAAACATCACGATACTGAAGTCACGATACGATACACATCACGCTACTGAAGTCACGATACGATACACATCACGATACTGAAGTCACGATACGATACACATCACGATACGATACACATCACGATACTGAAGTCAAGATACGATACACATCACGATACTGAAGTCACGATACGATACACATCACGATACTGAAGTCACGATCACGATACTGAAGTCACGATACGATACACATCACGATACTGAAGTCAAGATACGATACACATCACAATACGATACACATCACGATATGGATCAATTTGGAATGAAATTTCTTTTGAGCAGAGTTTAGTAACAGTAATATCTGTTTATTGAATAACCAGTGTTAGAACAGTTGTGATAACTGAAGAACTATTTTGTTTTTGTCATAAAAAAAAAACCCAATGAGTTAAATGAAATAAATAAATTGTCACAAAAACACTTTGGAAAGGCTTGATTCTTGATTATGTTGTATATATATCAGGTACAATACATGGCAAATTTTGGAATGTAAAACAAATCTTGTGATAAAATCTAAAACAAATTTGGGAAAACAAATATCTTAACTAATGCTGTAAACTATGGGAGTCAGTTGTACTATAATATTAAAGGTAAAAATGAACTGATTTGTACAAACACTTAAATTACATAGTTTTTAATAATAATAAAGAGGCACTCGCTCTGTGGTAACCAAGCAACGTAGGACACAGCCAATCGGGTAACAGTATCGGGTTTGGTTGCGCCATATCGTGTCTCGTGTTGGATTCTTCAGTAACAGAACCGGCGTGGAGTGATGAGTGGAAAATGTGGGGCAGCGAGAGAGGAAATCAATAAAACAGGAAAACAAGTCGGCTCGCCAGTGTGGCATTTTTTTGGATTGTATAAGTGTGACCGTAGTCTGACCAATGTCATCTGCAAATTATGCAAGAACGTTGTCCCGACCAAGACTGGTAATACTACACACTTGTTTTACCAGCCTTGTTATACTTTCGTCTGGCTCCTCCGCTGACAGCGCACGCGCTAGTGATGTGCGGGTCGGATTTTTTTCCAACCCGCGGGTCACGCTTTTATGAAATTATTTGGCCCGCACCGCACCAGTGTATCAATTTTAAAACCGCCCCGCACCCGTGACCATTAAATAGACAAACTAGCTATTGTAATGTAAATGAAAACAGCCTTTATTTCTGAAAGTGCTTGGAAACATCGCTCTGTAAACTGGCAACACCATACGATTATTATGAATATGAACCATAAATCGGGTCATATTAATAACATTTTCAACCTTTAATTTTCACCAAAGCAGCGTTTGTATCTAATAGGCTTAACTATTTTTTAATTAAGATTTGTTTAGGCAGTTTACAGCCTACGCTACATAACCACTAAACTTACGTTTTATTTAACACACAGAAATGTTCATAGCGTGTTTACATTCGCTGTGCAAAAAAAGAATGGCGTCCACTGTACCGGGGTTTAATCTATTTCGGCTAGACTCCAGCACCCGGCCAGCAGCTGAAGGTGCGCAACATACATTGATTTTTTTATTTTGTTTTTAATGACCCGCCCCGCAAATAAGTGAAAATTTCTTTACCCGACCCGCGCATCACTAGCGCACGCCTCGCTCGTTTGGGGACGTGTTTATACGCCGTTGTGCTTTTCTTGACTTCGCCCCCTAAACCCTCAATCACTATCCCCTACTTTAGTCCACTACTACAGTTCACTTGAAGGAGTGAATGACCGATATGAAACACTTATATCGTGAGACAGTTTTCAGCTATATCGCCCAGCCCTACCTACAAGTATTTAATCCGGAAGCATGTCACCTTTTTCACCACTGGTGAGTTTGCAGGACTGTGATATCTTACATTCGAGTGTCATTCTAACTGTATTGTACAGTCTTCATCACAGTGAGCCGTTGCTCTCACCAGTGGATGAAATATAACTGTGTGTCTGGTAATGGTAACCAGTGTTAATTTCGTTGACAAATAATTTACGTCATATTTTTCGTCCACAACCTTTTTTCACTGACGAAAACGAGACGATAACTGAATAAAAATTAGTGTTGGATGAGGAAAATCAACATTTTGTCATTTTCGTCGACAAATAAAAACAAGACGAAAATGTTAGGGAGGGTCGATTAGGGAAGAGATCCAGTCAGAACTGATTATCTCCCTCATCTGAACTTGAATGAGCTCCTGCAACTGCAACAGAGGTGTAGACATTTTAAAATAAGAGTCCTGGTGTATTTCCAGCTTGTTTATCATTAAAAGTCACGCATTATATATTCGTTTTTGCTTACACAATAAACTGTATTTAATTTAATTCCCATTTAATTCATATTCAGGAGGAAAGACCAGTATTTGACACATATTCAATAAAGTATCAGGGTTATAATAGTTCACTAAAACCATTAAAAAACATCATTACTTGAAATTAAATAAATGTTAACTGAAACTTATTTGAAGCTTTAGCTTAACCTGATATGGCTAAAACAGAAATACAAAAGTTATAAAACAAAAAGATGTTTCTAAAAAACAAACAAAAAAATTAATTGAGCTCTTTTGTGTATTTTTAATGTCAAAAACAAAATTATGTCAAAATGTCATGTCGGTTATGTGATGCTTAAATGCTTAATGTATTACAATTGAACTAAACTCATTAGATTTTAGGAGAGTAAAGCTAAATCAAAACTAACCCTGATAGTAACGTGCCTTTGTGCTGGTGTTTGTCAGATACTGGCAGACAAGGGAACAACGACCGCCCGTGCCGGGGAAAGGAAAGACTCTGAGTAAGACCACTATGGAGGACCAGGAGCAACAGGACCCCCTGGACTTCCTGCCGTCCGATGAAGGTGAAGAAGAGGAGCAGGAGGAGGAGAAGAGCGGTGGCGGAACGGCGCGCCGGCGTCTTCAAGAGCAAAGGGAGCGTCTGCACGGAGCGCTCGCGCTCATCGAGCTGGCCAACAACCTCTCCGCCTGACACACACGTGGACTCACATCTGACCCCGCCCGGGTCCATATAAGCTACAAGCACCTTATTTTGCTTCCTGTTGTACCTTTAGGCTGCTATGATGGTAGAGGATATCATTATATGAAGAATGTTGTGTTGTTTTCTCAGCTTGTCAAGCAGATGAGACGTCTTTGTTGTGCACTTTTGTGGAATGAGTTTCTTTTTTGTGGGTGGAGTTGTGTATGTGACGTTAAAGGATTTTAGTGCGCGCGTGTGTGTGTGTGTGTGTGTGTGTTTTGAAACAGGGTGCGCTGACCGACCTGCTAAACATGAAGACGGAGGATCACATGGTTAACGCTGGCTGGTTCACATCGCCGTCTCGATTAATCATGTATTTATTCTATTTAAACCAGTGTTGAGCGCCACCTGCTGTCAGGGCTCAGGCTTTGCAATAACGTCAAACTAACCAGCTTTAAAAGGCCATCGTGGAGGTACACGTTTATATGCTAGCGTATAGAGATGATGGGTAAACCCTATAAACTGAAGCACTTATTCATAATCTCTCACTGTGTGTCTGGAGCTCCACTATAGACACTTCCAAAGAGACTCTGATCCGGAGAGCACTTGTTAAACACTACATTCTGGTCACGTGCTTCATGTCATTCAGATTCAGATTTCACGCAGGGAAATTCATTTGGTGCGAAAACTGGAAATTGAGGCTTTTTGGGTTTTATTTGTCCATTTTTTTTAAATATTTGAAATAATATATTCCCCCAGAAACCCTGTAAAAGCGGCCGGGCGCTTACGTCACGACGGCAGAATGTAATCGAGTGTGTTTGTGTTTGAGACGTTCTGTTCGCTGTGCTGAAAGGACTTTTGTACATGTGTAAGCTGGCTTTTTTTTTTACTCATTAGCCGAATTTAGTGTTAGCACTTCAAGTCCTGATTAAATGATATACATCGTTCTTGGTTGTCATGCTTGTTTTTATTTGTGCAATACCGAGCCAGTGTTTTCCTCCACTCACACACACACATCGGTCATGTCTTCTCCGGGTGAGCCTCTGTGATGAGAGCGGTCAGCTTGTCCTCGGCCGGGGGCACGTGTGCTTCCGAGCCGCTGCTGAATGTGATGTAGGAGTACATCAGTCCGGCCGAGACGCTGAGGGCGTGAGAGACTCGCGTTAGGGGCGGCACTCGTGCAGTGGGAATGTTATAAAGACGTCTCCTACCATATATTCAGGCCTATGAAGTTCAGCCATGAGAAGATGTAGTCTCCGCCCACAAACATGCCGATGTACATCACGGCGACATTCTGAGGAAAACAAACCACGTATGAAAGATCTGATCATAACTCCAGTGTAGATCATCTGTTCTCTAGTAAAGTCATTTATTCCTGTGATTTATCATCATTCCTCCAGTCTTCAGTGTCACATGACCCTTCACTAATCACTCTCACATGGGTTATGATTATTATCAGTTGCTTTCATGATTCTTTGATGAATAAAAGCATTACTTTTACTGACCCTGAACTTTTTGGACATATTAAAATAATACAAATATATAATTAGTGAGGATACTTTAATTGCTCCGACGACTGTCGTTGTGAGTGCTGTGTTGTAAAAACTGCAGAGGATGATCGAATACATCAAAATAAACCTGCAATGGGAAAGAATTGTTGTTAATACACACACATATATATACATACACACACACACACACCTATATATATATATATATATATATATATATATATATATATATATACAGTGAGGAAAATAAGTATTTGAACACCCTGCTATTTTGCAAGTTCTCTCACTTAGAAATCATGGAGGGTCAGAAATTGTCATCGTAGGTGCATGTCCACTGTGAGAGACATAATCTAAATAAAAAAAATCCATAAATCACAATGTATGATTTTTTAACTATTTATTTGTATGATACAGCTGCAAATAAGTATTTGAGCACCTGTCTATCAGCTAGAATTCTGACCCTCAAAGACCTGTTAGTCTGCCTTTAAAATGTCCACCTCCACTCCATTTATTATCCTAAATTAGATGCTCCTGTTTGAGGTCGTTAGCTGCATAAAGACACCTGTCCACCCCATACAATCAGTAAGAATCCAACTACTAACATGGCCAAGACCTTCCGTGCCATGCATGATTTCAAACCATGACGTCTTAGTGTATTACCAACAGTAACCTTGGAAACGGTGGTCCCAGCTCTTTTCAGGTCATTGACCAGCTCCTCCCGTGTAGTTCTGGGCTGATTTCTCACCTTTCTTAGGATCATTGAGACCCCACGAGGTGAGATCTTGCATGGAGCCCCAGTCCGAGGGAGATTGACAGTCATGTTTAGCTTCTTCCATTTTCTAATGATTGCTCCAACAGTGGACCTTTTTTCACCAAGCTGCTTGGCAATTTCCCCGTAGCCCTTTCCAGCCTTGTGGAGGTGTACAATTTTGTCTCTAGTGTCTTTGGACAGCTCTTTGGTCTTGGCCATGTTAGTAGTTGGATTCTTACTGATTGTATGGGGTGGACAGGTGTCTTTATGCAGCTAACGACCTCAAACAGGGGCATCTAATTTAGGATAATAAATGGAGTGGAGGTGGACATTTTAAAGGCAGACTAACAGGTCTTTGAGGGTCAGAATTCTAGCTGATAGACAGGTGCTCAAATACTTATTTGCAGCTGTATCATACAAATAAATAGTTAAAAAAATCATACATTGTGATTTCTGGATTTTTTTTTTTAGATTGTCTCTCACAGTGGACATGCACCTACGATGACAATTTCAGACCCTCCATGATTTCCAAGTGGGAGAACTTGCAAAATAGCAGGGTGTTCAAATATTTATTTTCCTCACTGTATATACACACACACACACACACACACACACGGTGTAACCACTAGATGGAAACATAGGCCCATTTTTAAGCAGATTTGAGAACTTGTGGCTGAGATATACACACTGTATATTAAAAGTGATGTCTGGAGAGGATATTTGTTTTTAATGACCCTACAAGTTCAATTAAATCATGATATTTTATATAAGTATTTTAAATATGAGGGGAAGAACAAAACACTAAACTTGGTTATGGTATTTCATTGGTTCTCTTATTTTTACATATGTTTATAATTTCTGTATGTACATTACACAACTACACAATATGATTACAAATATTTAACACATTAAATTATATTTAAATGAAGGGTGAGGATGACAGTTTTCCTAGGCCGGACATCACTTTTAGCCACTACTATACACCGATCACGCATAACATTATGACCTAATATTGTGTTGGTCCCCCTGACCCGTCTCTGATGGACTCCGCTAGAAGCTGTGCTGTGGTATTTGGCACCAGGATGTTAGCAGCAGATCCTTTAAGTCCTGTAAGTTGCAAGGCGGGGCCTCCATGGATCGGACTTGTTTGTTCAGCTCATCCCAGAGATGCTCGATTGGATTGAGATCTGGGGAATTTTAACTCGTTGTTGTGCTCCTCAAAGCATTCCTGAAGCATTTGTGCTTTGTGGCGGCGCATTATCTGCTGAAAGAGCCACAGCCACAGGGAATACCGTTCCCATGAGAGGCTGGACATGGGCTCAGCAATGCTTAGGTAGGTGGGACGGGTCAAAGTCACATCCACATGATGGAGGACCCAAGGTTTCCCAGCAGAACATTGCCCAAAGCATCACTGCCTCCGCCGCCACGCCTTCTTCCCATAGTGCACCTGGGGCCATGTGTTCCCCAGGTAAGCCACGCCTTCTTCCCATAGTGCACCTGGTGCCATGTGTTCCCCAGGTAAGCCACACACACACACCCGGCCATCCACGTGATGTAGAAGAACACGTGATCATCAGACCAGGCCACCTTCTTCCATTGCTCCGTGGTCCAGTTCTGATGCTCGTGCCACTGTTGGTGCTTTGGGCGGTGGACAGGGGTCAGCATGGGCACTGGTCAGCGGCTGTGCCGCCCCATACGCCACAAACTGAGATGCTCTGTGTATTCTGAGCCCTTTCTATCAGAACCAGCATTAACTTCTGGAGCAGTTTGAGCTCCAGTAGCTCGTCTGTTTGATCGGACCACACGGGCCAGCCTTCGCTCCCCACGGGCATCAATGAGCCTCGGCCGCCCATGACCCTGTGGCCGGTTCTCCACTGGTCCTTCACTTTTGATAGAGACTGACCACTGCAGACCGGGAACACCCCACAAGAGCTGCAGTTCTGGAGATGCTCTGACCCAGTCGTCTAGCGTCACAATCTGGCCCTTGTCAAACTCGCTCAAATCCTCACGCTTGCCCATTTCTCCTGCTTCTAACACATCAACTCTGAGGACAACATGTTCACTTGCTGCCTAATATATCCCACCCACTATTCACCGGTCATAATGTTATGCCTGATCGGTGTATATAGATTTTTATATATATATATATAGGGCTCATCCAATAAAAAAAAACATGAGTCAGACTCACCCCATGACACAAGACAGTAAAAAGTAAAATATGAATGTAATCGACAGCCATCCTTCAAAGGTAAGAGCCTTAAAACAAGGAGAAAAATCTGTTATTGTGAAATAATCTCATCTGTGTTCTTTATCCCTCATGTTCTCACTCACCTTCTGCAAATCCCCAGTGTACGCGCTCGCCAGGATCGTCGGTATAATAATGATGAATGCATTATAAAACAAAACTCCATATTTACCAAGACCCTGGAACGACAGACGGCAACAGAAGTGTTTGCGTTCAGGGTTTGGCTGTAGATTTGTGAAGGTGTGTCATGTTTAAAGTTTGACTTTCAAGTGTATTTTTAACCGAAATGTACAAATTAATCAGTTATTTGATAAGATTGAGTCACATTGATCTGACAGAACATGCATTTATGGAGTTTTCACAGAAATATCCATAACTAATGCTGTCATAAAGTACCTCCATTCCCAGTTTTTTCTTGGTGTAAACGCCGCTGGCGGCCGTGAAGACGTCGTTCATCAGAACAAAGGAGTAACCCTCTGCATTGAAGGACAGGTCCGAGCTGAAAACATGCCGTGTGTTTATTCACATGCATATCTGACACGTGTGATTTGTGTGCATTCATGTACTGTACCTCGCTGCAACCAGAGCACCCAGAACTATAGCCAGAACACTGAAGATCAGCGATGGGCGGAAGCTCTTTCTGCACGTACAAACAGCTTCAATATAACTCAATCAATATAACTATGATCATTAATATAAATATAGCTGCAAGCAGCCATTAAGGGGCAAAGCACAAAGAAGACACCATGCCACCATGGCTGGGAGCATCAGACCAATTGCAACAATGAGCAATTAAAGGCATATTAGGATGATTTTAGGCAAAATGTCTGAAAAATCACTAATACAGTCGCTAGTTAAGATTTAATGGGCTATCACTTTTTACCAATAGGTGGCGCTGTGACCAAATTGTTATGGTGTGGTCAGATCGAGGTGACACATACGAAGTTTGATGTTAATATGCAAAAGCATCGCAGAGATACAGCCTCAAGAGTCATTTTGGCGCATTGTGTCAAATTTGTTGTTGCGCTAAACGAAAACGGTTTCGTCTATCGACACGAAATCCATAACTTTTTGTCAGCACAGTCTGAAGATGATCTGACTTGAGTTTGGTGAAAATCTGAGCAACGCCCTAGGAGGAGGTCGAAAAAGTAGGTTTTTAAACAAAATCAAAATGGCGGACAGGAAGCTTGGCCAACTTTGGCAACTTTGGTTGTCAAATGTTCTCGTCGTGACCCAGGGAATCTAATAAGGCCAGTTTCATGACAATAGGCAAAATTAGTGAAAAGCTATTAGCATTTTAAAAAATTTCATTATAACTTTATGATTTTTGGGCAAACTGTTCAGAAGTTATAAGCAAAAATAGCCATTTTTTGTATCTCCGGGCCAGTAGGGGGCGCTGTGCCGAAACGCAGCATGTAGCCTCAGGTCATGCTTGAGATAATCTGTACCAAGTTTGGTCAGAATACGATAAAGCGTTGCGGAGATAAAGCCTTATGTCTATTTTCGCAAGTGCTACGTAAACTTCGTTTCACGTGTTATTCAAAAAAAGTTTGACGAATCGACTTGAATTCCATATCGTATTGTCAGCATGGTTTGAAGATGATCGGGTTCAAATTTCTGTGAAAATCGGAGCAACAGTTCATGAGGAGTTCGAAAAAGTTGGTTTTTAAACAAAATCAAGATGGCGGACAGGAAGCTTGGCCAACTTTGGCAACATTGGTATCCATGTTCTCGGCGTGACCCAGTGAATCTAATAAGGCCAGTTTCATGACAATAGGCTAAATTAGTCAAAAGCTATTAGCATTTTTTTTTTTTTATTCTTTATAACTTTATGATTTTTGGGCAAACTGTTCAGAAGTTATAAGCAAAAATAAAAAAAAATTATCTCCGGGTCAGTAGGTGGCGCTGTGGCGAAAAGAAGCAAGCAGCTTCAGGTCATGCTTGTGATGATCTGTACCAAGTTTAGTCAGAATACAATAAAGCGTTGCGGAGATAAAGCCTTATGTCTATTTTCGTAGGCGCTTCGTACAATTTGTTCGCGCGTTATTCAAAAACGGTTTGACGAATCGACTTTTATTCCATAACGTTTTGTCAGCATGGTCTGAAGATGATCTGGTTCAACCTTCCGTAAAAATCGGAGCAAAGCCCTAGGAGGAGTTCGAAAAAGTAGGTTTTTAAACAAAATCAAGATGGCGGACCGGAAGCTTGGCCAACATTGGTATCCATGTTCTCGGCGTGACCTAGGGAATCTAATAAGGGCAGTTTCACGACAATAGGCTAAATTAGTCAAAAGCTATTAGCGTTTTTTAAAAATTTTATTATAACTTTTAACCACAAGGTGGCGTTTTTATGATTTTTGGGCAAACTGTTCAGAAGTTATAAGCAAAAAAGGGATTTTTTTTGTATCTCCGGGCCAGTAGGGGGCGCTGTGCCGAAACGCAGCATGCAGCCTCAGGTCATGCTTGAGATAATCTGTACCAAGTTTGGTCAGAATACGATAAAGCATTGCGGAGATAAAGCCTTATGTCTATTTTCGTAGGCGCTTCGTACAATTTGTTCGCGTGTTATTCAAAAACAGTTTGACGAATCGAATTCATAACGTTTTGTCAGCATGGTCTGAAGATGATCGGGTTCAATTTTCTGTGAAAATCGGAGAAACGGTCTAGGAGGAGTTCGATAAAGTAGTTTTTTTCGACGGAAAATGTGAGAATTTTGTTTCTAGCCTTTACATTAGTATAAGCATGAGTGCAACTTTGGACAGTCGGTGGCGCTACAGGGATCGAGTTAGAGACTCCAAATTTGCTGTGGAAAACGTTGGGCCAGTCCTCTATCAGTGTGCCAAATGACATAACTTTCCCGCAAGCGCTTCTATGGGCGGCCATAGACTCCAGAGCAACGCCAAAGATTACAATAGGTGCCTACACACCTTCAGTGCTTGACCCCTGATGATATTATAAATGAGAGTATATACCTCAGTATCCGTGATTCCATAATCATTGTCAGTAAAATGGTGAACTTCCTGAGCACAGTGAACATGGGTAAACTGAAAAACACAAGAACATCAGCGTCAGTGTGTGGCAGTGTGTAGCACCGAGTTGCCCCATTCAATTACCCCGAAACAAGGGGTCTTCGGACCCCTCTAGGGGGCGATCCTGAGCTAAAGACCACCCTCCCCACGCCCCATCAGCATCCATGAACCCATTATTTGTCAAATTACCACTCTTGAACAACCGCTCTTGCTCTTTAGTGGGCAAATGACCATTTGACCGCAGTGAGTCATGGGCGTAAGGGCAGAGCAAGTTTAAATATCCTTTCTAGTCTGTATTTCCATCTTGTAATGCCGCTGTTTTTAGGTATTTCACTATATCAATTATTTGTAATAGAGCAGACACTTTGAGTTTTTAAAGGTCCCGTTCTTCGTGATCCCACTGTTCAAACTTTAGTTAGTGTGTAATGTTGCTGTTAGAGCATAAATAATACCTGTAAAATTATAAAGCTCAAAGTTCAATGCCAAGCCAGATATTTTATTTAACAGAAGTTCCCTTTCAAAGCCTACAGCGAACGGCCGGCTTGGACTACATCCTGGTACTTCCTTCATTAATGACGTCAGTAGAACAGACTAACCTCCGCCCACAAGAATACGCGAAAAAGGGGGCGTGGTCTTGTTGCTGTCCCACGTGGAGAAGAGGACGGTCGCGTGGAGAAGAGGAAGTGTCGTGTGGAGAAAAGGAAGTGTTGCGTTTGAGTGTGTTTGTCGTCATGTCGTCGAGACGCTGTTATTTTCATCCCGGAGTCAAATCACCTTTGTTTGGCTTTCCCAGGGACGCTGTAGAGATCATTGAGCGCATACATCTCCCGTTAAGAGGCGTGACCTTTCCACGTGCGCTAAGCTGCTGTCCAATCACAACACAGGAACCGCTGGCACAATCAGAACTCGTTACGTATTTCTGAAGGAGGGACTTCATAGAACAAGGAACTCATCAGCTGTTTTTAGGACAGTGTAAACAGCGGTGTACAGATGAGTACATTGTGTGAAAAATACTGTGTTTTTTTACACGCGAAACATGAACACATGTTATATTGCACACTGTAAACACAATCAAAGCTTCAAAAACACACGAAGAACGGGACCTTTAATGGGTTATGTTATAGCCCTGCTTGTTTTTATGAAATATATGTATGACTGCATGATCATTTTACCGTATTATGCACGGCCATGCGAGCTGCAGATTAAGCTGGTGCGAGCCACATGAGGCTCACGAGCTGTGCAGTGAGTAACACTGATCTAGACCGTGATGGAAACGCAGACAACAACAGGTATGGAGGAAAAAAGTTGCCAAACCAAAACAATGTTCTTCCTCAAAATGCATGCAATTTAGTTTTTTAACCACTAGAGGGACAAATGTTACATAAGCCGCTTGTCCACTGAAATTACCCGGAACAATTTATCCGAGAAACTTTTTCTGCCTCAGACCTGTTGCTGTCTGCGTTTCCATTGCGGTCTAAAGTAGTCAAGTCAACTTTATTTATATAGCGCTTTTAACAATGTAGATTGTCTCAGAGCAGCTTTACAGTGTTAAACAGGAAAATAATGCAGCATAATTTTATTCAGCTGTATAGCCATTTGATGTCATCAGTTCATTTCAATTTCCATACGGTGACAGTGTGGGCTTTAGATCAATAATTAGATCGGTAATGTAGTTTATATGGTTAATTTAGTTTATTAATTAGATTTATTTCGATGTTTAGATGAAAAATATAGTGTCCCCAACTGAGCACGCCAAGCCAGAGGCAACAGTGGCAAGGAAACCAAAACCCCATCAGGAGCAGAATGGAGGAAAATAAACCTTGGGAGAAACCAGACTCAGTACCGTGAAGATTAGTCCTGTGACATAGGACCAGAGGTCGCGTTATGCTGCGTTCACACCAAACGCGATTAGAGCGTCAGGAGCGAGTGATTTCCATGTTAAGTTAATGGAAAGGCGCGTTGACGCGCGTCTGGAGGTCCTGCGGCGCGATGGACGTGATTCCGCCATATGGGCATCCAGTTCGCGCAAATTGGATGCGAATTAAGCGTCTTGCGCAAGTGGTGCTTTTTGTGCATTCACACGTTTGAAGTGAATTCACGTCTGACTCCCGAGTTGAAAAATCTGAACTTTGCCGTCAACTTGCGGCGCGTTAACCAATCAGGAGCCTGCTTGCTGCTGTCACATGGTGAAGTGATGTGATACCCCGCATCATTTAAAAATACTACTGTGTCACAAAATGAGGTTAAGACTTTTTCAGGTGAGAATGTAGTTGTTTAAAGCTCAAATCTGTGGTTTATTTATAAAGAGAGCGCCTATTTAAAAAAAACAATTTTTGCGTTGTTGGAGTTGTGAGCTCCAGTGGATCACCGGGCGCTCAGCGCTCATTAACCCCGGCGAGAGCAGCCTATCCTCGGCCAGTCCTTCAGCCGCTGGCTCTGATGTCCTGTAGTGGATCGTCTTGTCTGGATCTAACGGCCGATCTTTGTTCTCATGATCATCATTTTTTTGTCCGCCAAATCGTTTTGACTGAGGGCAAAGAGAAGTTTCATAACTTTATTTTTTTTAGGATATTTAAATACACATGCAGTGAAGATAATGCAGGCGTTGCCTGGACCACATGTGTGTGGCTATTAATGTTTAATATATATTTGTAATGAAAATGAAAAGAGGCAGAGTGGTGTTTTAAGACATATTTCTCCTGGAGTGCCTTGAACGCACGTCTATTTCGCTTCAAACGCTCGATTTATACGCACCTCCAATACGCTGTGGACGCGCGAATGGACTCAAAATGTTCAAGCGTCCAACTAGACGCGGTAGACACGATTTTGACGCTCTATTCGCGTTTGGTGTGACTTGGTGTGCATTAGACTTATTACCCGTCGTTTTAATTTTTGTATTTGAATGATAATTAGCCATTTAATAGGCTCTGTTTTTGTTCACGTTTTAATTTATATTCACAATCTTACATGACAAGCATATAGGCTAGATTATATATTTAAAGCTACACTGTGTGATATTTTCCCCCATCTAGCGGTGAAAAGGTATATGACCATCCAGTAAATATTAGTTTCTGGATTTCGTTTTAACTCCTACGGTGGCCGATTTAGTCCAAGATTAACATGGCTTCCAGTTCAATCCAGCATTCCCCCTCTTCACATTCGACACGGTGCCATCGAGTGTTAAAACGCGAAAGGCGAAGCTTGAATTTACGGGTATGTCCCTCTTTGGCTAATGTACTTTCAAGATGGAGGGGCAACATGGCGACCCCCATTCGAACCCCTTACCCGTATGTATTTTCAATGGCATATTATAAACTTACGAGAATACTTTATTACTTGAAAGAAGTAAATATACATTAATGAGCACATATATTTTTGAAAGAACTAAGTGTTTTTAGCTAAGAATAAACTAAAAAAGTTACACAGTGTAGCTTTAACAGAGATTGTGGGTCATGGGCGTCAGAACCATTGTATGTGTGCGGGACAAGACCCACCCACTTTTTACGATCAATGATATTGGACGTACTCACTTTTATCGTCTCTAATTCAGCACACGTCTGTTTACCTACCCCTAACCGATACACACTTATTATTAAACACGTTAGACGCTTTATTTCCACTTTTCTAATATTTTCTTCATTTTTTTGAAAATAAATGTCTTTCTGATCTGATATGTGGTGGGTAAAGGGAGTAGAGCAAGTTCGGCGAAGGCGGATTTGAAAAATCGTGTCGATTTGCGTCAAACCTTGATGCCATGCGTCTTAAGACTGTATGATTTTAAGATCAATCTTTTCACACTGAGGACAATTGAGGAAAACGGGCAAAAAAACACGAAAACGGGCAAAAAATGCGTTTTACGTTTAGAAACATTTTAAGTTCTCCCTCTCTTCCCTTACAGTGGATTGGTCCACCGCGCACCGACACACACACACACACACACACAACTGCGGTGGCTGGGAGAGAGCACAAAGATCAGTAGTTGATGAACTCCAGTAAGAGCTGTCAAGTCTATTTTTTTCACTTTAAACATCGGATGAAATGATTTTATTTTATAGATCCTTTTATTCCTGTTTCTATAAAGTATGAAGATGTATCGTACAGCTCCGGGTATCCATACATGATCTCGTCCTCACTGTTGTCACTACCAGAGCAAGCTCCTGATTGGTTAATGCGGCGCGAATATCCGCCAAAGTTCAGATTTTTCAACTTGTGCGATTTGCGCAAACGTTACGCACGTCAAACGCCCGAAAAGTCATTTGTGCAAATCGCGTCATTCGCGCCGCAGAATGACTTAACATGTAAATGACTCGCGCTTAACACTTCATTCACGTCTGGTGTGAACGCACCATGAGATTTTAACCCAGAACTTTCTTTAGATCCTGGTCCCTGCGGTCGAAACACACTGGTAGTCAAAACTTACATAGTGTACCTTTAAGTTACTAACACTAGCTATCAATGAGCCATACATTTCTTACAGTTTTTATTAATATTTGTTAACGTCAGTTAATAGAAATGCATCTTTTCATGGTCAGCTCAGGTCCATTAAATAATATAATTTAGATTTGAATAATGTATTACTAAATCAATTACCATTAACTAAGGTTAATAAATGCTTTTAAGAGTATCTTTCATTTTTGGATAATATAGTAAACTAATGTTAACACATGGAAACTCATTGTATGGTGTTCCTTTTATGCAAAACACTTGTTTCTTATTTTCTTACCTCAGTTTCTTTGTTCCTCCTAGTCCGGTCACGTGATTGCCCACGTACAGCAATGGCAAAGGAAAAATCTACATAAAATATATATAGAATCAATATGCAAAGCAGCATGAACAACAGTATACAAACAAAATGACACACATTACATTACCTTCCCGGGAATACTTTTGTCAAAGTCCTGAAAATGGATCGCTTTGTTCATTTTAGCAACATACAGAATGATGATTGTTGCTGTCATCTATGAATAAACAAAATTCTTGTGTTATTAATGGAATAACATTTTTATAAAAAATAAACTGATCACTTGGAGAATTTAAAGAAACATAAATGAGGAAAATTAATGTAAAAAAAAATCGATTATTATGACATAATTTAGACTTTTCACGTCATAATTGTGACTTTTAATATATAATATCGACTTTTATGACATAATTTTGACTTTTAACGTCATTATTGTGAATTTTAAAATATAATATTGACTTTTATGACATAATTTAGACTTTTCACGTCATAATTGTGACTTTTAATATATAATATCGACTTTTATGACATAATTTTGACTTTTAACGTCATTATTGTGAATTTTAAAATATAATATTGACTTTTATGACATAATTTAGACTTTTCACGTCATAATTATGACTTTTTACATCAGAAGTTGTTGTTTCTGTCAAATAATCGAATGTGGAAGAAATTTTTGCAACATTATTATTGAAATGAAATGAGTTTATCTTTTGCCATTTGAGAAAATATATAAAATATATATTTAATGTCTTTCATTCACCACCAGGAAATGTGAAAAGAATCCATAAGAAAAAAATCATGCTTTGGTAAACCTTATGATATAAAAATGCTTATAATTATGACATACTAAGAACAAAATTATGACACAAAAACTAAAAAATTAGGTAAAAAGTCGACTCTTTATGTCATAATTTTGACTTTTCACGTCATAATTGTGACTTTTAAAATATAAATTAGACTTTTATGACATAATTTCGACTTTTCACGTCATAATTGTGAATTTTAATATATAATATTGAATTTTATGACACAATTTAGACTTTTCACGTCATAATTGTGAATTTTAATATATAATATTGAATTTTATGACACAATTTCGACTTTTCACGTCATTATTGTGAATTTTAAAATAAAATATTGACTTTTATGACACAATTTAGACTTTTCACGTCATAATTGTGTCTTTTAAAATATAATATCGACTTTTATGACATAATTTTTACTTTTAACGTCATAATTGTGTCTTTTAAAATATAATATCGACTTTTATGACATAATTTCCACTTTTCACGTCATAATTGTGAATTTTAATATATAATATTGAATTTTATAACATAATTTCCACTTTTCACGTCATTATTGTGAATTTTAAAATATAATATTGACTTTTATGACATAATTTAGACTTTTCACGTCATAATTTCGACTTTTCACGTCATAATTGTGTCTTTTAAAATATAATATCGACTTTTTATGACATACTTTCGACTTTTAATGTCATAATTATGACTTTTTACGTCAGAAGTTGTTTTTTTCTGTCAAATAATCGAATGTGGAAGACATTTTTGCAACATTATTATTGAAATGAAATGAGTTTTTAAAATTAAAATCTCACCTGCCCAATTCCAAGAAACATAAATGAGGGAAACCTACAATTTACAACAACACACGTCATAATGAGTTAATCATAATGTTAATATATATGAACATTATATATGTACATGCACTGCCTGTTGTTTAACTATGAAAGCCGGAAGTTGACACTCACTTGTGCTCAGTTAAAATACTTTTATTCACCACGATGATGAAAAACGAACAAAAGGCGTAAAACGCCGCGGATAAAACCCTCATGAGTTTAGTGTGTTTAATATCGGCGTCTTCGTCTAACGTCATCTTTCTTTCGGTTTCTTCAGTCTCCCTTAATCCTCATAGTTTCTCTTCCTTCGGTGGTCTGAAGACGGACATGCTGGTATTAGAGCCCAAAACCTGTTCGGTAAACATAAGTTATATAATCATCACTCATGACATGAGAGTTAGTTTAGGAACGATGACAGTTAATAATTGAACGACACAGAACGAGCGCTGATAGTAGAATGACTGACAACTAACATGGTAAGGGGCGGAGTCTCGGAGTGGGCGTGGTTCACGGTCTGTGATTTGTGGAAGCCCGCCCTTTTCACAGACTGTGATGACGCGTTTTAACGGTCGTCAACATCATGCAAAGTTTTTTGTATTTTCATTTTTAAAACATGTATGTACAATTTTATAACACTATACTTTGTCTTATATCACCTTTGCATCAACAAGAAACTAGGAATGACGGTCACATTTACGTCTTTTTTCCCTCTTTAAGAAAGTTGTGAAAACACTGGAGTTTATCTTCTGCCATTTGAGAAAATATATAAAATATATATTTAATGTCTTTCATTCACCACCAGGAAATGTGAAAAGAATCCATAAGAAAAAAATCATGCTTTGGTAAATCTTATGATATAAAAATGCTTATAATTATGACATACTAAGACAAAATTATGACACAAAAACAAAAAAATTAGGAAAAAAGTCGACTCTTTATGTCATAATTTTGACTTTTCACGTCATAATTCTGACTTTTAAAATATAATATCGACTTTTATGACATAATTGTGACTTTTAAAATATAAATTAGACTTTTATGACATAATTTCGACTTTTCACGTCATAATTGTGACTTTTAATATATAATATTGAATTTTATGACCCAATTTCGACTTTTCACGTCATAGTTGTGACTTTTAATATATAATATATCGACTTTTATGACTTTTCACTTCATAATTGTGAATTTTAATATATAATATCGACTTTTATGACATAATTTTGACTTTTAAAATATAAGTTAGACTTTTATGACATAATTTCGACTTTTCACGTCATAATTGTGACTTAATATATAATATATCGACTTTTATGACTTTTCACTTCATAATTGTGACTTTTAATATATAATATATCAACTTTTATGACTTTTCACTTCATAATTGTGACTTTTAATATATAATATATCGACTTTTATGACTTTTCACTTCATAATTGTGAATTTTAAAATATAATATCGACTTTTATGACATAATTTTGACTTTTAAAATATAAGTTAGACTTTTATGACATAATTTCGACTTTTCACTTCATAATTGTGACTTTTAATATATAATATATCAACTTTTATGACTTTTCACTTCATAATTGTGACTTTTAATATATAATATATCGACTTTTATGACTTTTCACTTCATAATTGTGAATTTTAAAATATAATATCGACTTTTATGACATAATTTTGACTTTTAAAATATAAGTTAGACTTTTATGACATAATTTCGACTTTTGACGTCATAATTGTGAATTTTAATATATAATATTGAATTTTATAACATAATTTAGACTTTTCACGTCATTATTGTGAATTTTAATATATAATATATCGACTTTTATGACATAAT
>CM042253.1:1590346-1607846 GCA_023566225.1 Romanogobio albipinnatus | reverse complement strand
GTTTTAGTGAACTTTTATAACCCTGATACTTTATTGAATATGTGTTAAATACTGGTCTTTCCTCCTGACTGTGAATTAAATGGGAATTAAATTAAATACAGTTTATTGTGTAAGCAAAAGCGAATATATAATGCGTGACTTTTAATGATAAACAAGCTGGAAATACACCGGGACTCTTATTTTGAAATGTCTGTGCCTCTATTGCAGTTGCAGGAGCTCATTCAAGTTCAGATGAGGAGATAAAATATGCGTCTAAGGCCCTGTCCACACGAACATGGGTATTTTCAAAACCGCAGCTTTTTCTACGCGGTTTGGCTGTTCGTCCACACGCAAACGCAGTATCCGGTTACTGAAACCGGACTTTTTTGAAAACTCCGGCCAGGGTGAAGTTTTTTAGAAACTCCGGTTACAGCGTTGTCGTGTAGACGGTGAAACCGGAGATTTAGGCTTGTTAAGTCAAAATGTGCGCCGTTCTCTCCTTTGTTTGACGTCAGTTTGTGCGCCGTTATCGATTTTGTTTAACGTTACATGAGTCGAGTCTATGCAAGCGCGGACGTAGCTTTTAACTCTGCTAATAGCGCTTATCACATGTACCCTATACAGATACATGCGCAGTTATCTCATTGTATTGCAGAACAGAGGCGCCAGAATTGAATAATACAACATAGTAAGGCAAGTGTGTGAAGCTTCAGTCCACTTGAGCCCTGCCCCTGTATATACAGTTACCTGTCACTGAGTCCAAAGTAAACTTGTCTTGTAGAAGGGTTTCACTGAGCCCATAGCATCCCTCCGTGGATGGGACCCATGTGGAAATCAGGCAGCCAATCATAGCGCGGTTTTGCGTTTTCATGTGGACGGAGATTTTTTTTAAACCGTGCTTGTGTGGACGCGATTGTTTTTTTAAACGGAGAAGGAAAAACTCCGGTAATAAAAATACCCGTGTACGTGTGGACTAGGCCTAAAACACATTACTATATAAAAATCGTAAAGTAAACATTGTCATTATTCATCAGCATTAGTTCATAATCAATGGTCTGGCATAAATGTGTGTTATTGATTGATTGAGCCGCTCTGGAGCGCTGGATTGGGGGTGTGTGAGCCTGTAGGCCGTGTGTTTTCCAGCGGTTAGATCAGTTCAGATCAAATGTGAATCTGTGACACAGGACATCAGTTCTGACCCCATCTCTTCCCTAATCGACCCTCACTAACATTTTCGTCTCGTTATTATTTGTTGACGAAAATGACAGTTGATTTTCGTCATAGTTTTTTCATCCAACACTAGTTTTTATTCAGTTATCACCTCGTTTTCGTCAGTGAAAAAAGGTTGTTTGACAAAAATTATTCGTCAACGAAATTAATACCGATTACAAACCAAACTGTTTGAAAATCGGTAGAAAATTGAGCAAGTTATGGTTATTTAAAAAGTACATGCACCATTAAAACACAATGTTACGTGTGAGCGAGCTTCTTTGGCCCGATGCCAAATTTACTTGCCGACCCCTGCTATAAAACATTAGCCTATAAATCTAGACGCCCCCAAGCGGACGCAGATTTGCAGTCAGGGTCGTCTAGCAACTCTCCTTTGGCTTGCGAGCTGGAAAAACCAAACTCTGGTCAGGCCAATCACATCGTGTGTAGAGTCGGTGGCAGTTGCGGCGGTTCCGTGTGCTACTCGTAAACACAGAAGCTGGCGAACAGCATCTTTCCAATCGGCTTTGGCCGCGACTCTGGAAGACTTGGAGCTTTTCTTTGAGGAACCGAAGTCATTCTTAACCCTCTGGTCCTCTTCAGTCAAAAATGACCGAAACATTTTACGTTTTGAAATTCTTTTTTTTTTTTTCTTCATCGGAAGGGGATGACACTTGGTGACTTTTGTTGCATTAGCTATGTGAACACACACAAAAAAATAATGGAGATGATTCGGTTATGTTAAAGGGTCGGAAAAAAAATAGTCACACTTGTCTCCTTCGCCGTCAAAAATGGCCGACATAGGAAATGAATGGGAAATACACAAAAATACAAAAACTCATCTTTTGGTGATACAAACCACAAATCAGCCATGATCCGGAAAAAAAGTGCACAGCAATGTAGGAGTGACTCTCTAAAATTTCAAGAGTGCAAAATAGACACAACTAATTTTGATGTTTTATGATCAAAATGTTCTCCTCTCTGCTCAGGTTTGAATGTAATAAAATTAATGCAAAAACTGACACTTCAAATCAACATAATAAAAAAAAATCTAAAACTTGACAAAAAGTAGTCTTTGAGAATGTCTAAGTATAAATCCAAATCCGCAACTTATAAATTCTCTTTATAAGCCACTTTATATAGAGTTATATAGCAATCTAGTGGTCAAAACTCGGCATTACATCCGTTTTTCTTTTTTTACTCCCACAAGATGGCACTAATCTACCTTAAAAAAAATTATTTTGAATGCATCTTCTCTTTTTTAACATGGAAAACTGTTTTAATTGAAAAATATATTAGATTTTTTTTAATTATTATTTTCAATGGGGAAAAATAGCTCATTGAAATTGTATAAATATTGCATTAAAAAACCCTCAAAATTCTAAATATTAATAAAAAAATATTATTGAACTAAAATAAGTTACATTGGTTTTCCTGGGGGGGGGGGGGGGGGGATATTTTAAGGCTTCAGTCAGTTTTGACCGAGAAGAAGCCAAGGGTGACCCTTAAACGAAGAGGACCAGAGGGTTAAGAAAGGAAGATGTGTTCGGAGTTTTGCCGAACGGATACGGCGAAAGTCCATCAACTAGCTCTGCTTCACCTTCTCCGCTGCTCTGATTGGTTGTAGCGATATCCTATCGCGTGCAGAGGGAATCTGAAAGACAAGCGTTTATCCCGCTCCTCGGATTCAGCCCTGCCAATGGTGAGTTCCCAGACCCAACATCTTGATGTGGCTCCGGCTTGTCAGGCTAATAAAACATATCTGTGAGGTATTTTGAGCTAAAACTTCACACACACACACACACACACACTCTCTCACAGAGACTTATTTTACATCAACCACCCCTTTAAATCTGGAAAATTGTCACAGTGAAGTGAGTTCGTACAAATATCTGTAAAACAAAATAAACCCAATGTTTTTTGTTGCGTCTTCTCTAGTAAAAGATTGGCAAAACGAGACAGAAACATAATTTCTTTACTCTCACACTGTTCTGACCTTCGGCGCTGAGGATGATGACGGCGACGCACATGAGCAGCAGGAGAGATGTTGCCTTCAGCTCCATCGTTGAACCCAAAATGACAGTGAATGAACACAGAAACTGTGATTTAACCCACGCACGCAAGGCCTGTCCCGCCCTCCTCACCTGGCTTGTCTGAACTCATCAGTCACACAAAGAAAACAGTTTTACAGATCCGTTATGAAGGATCTAACCCTAACAGAGGAAACCATCCCTCCAGCAGCCTCTTACTTTCACATGCACTCGAGTGAACGTCATCATATTGATCTATGTTTGCTGCGGGTCATGCGTGACACACTCATGAAGAGCTGAGGGCTCTGAGTGTGTGTTCCTCGGGCGTGTGTCGATTCGTTACGGTCATTCGTGTGTCACGGGGTGTGACGCGGTAATTGTGTGCTGTGTGCTCAAGCTTGTCTTTTTACTTTCCTTTTTGGATATTGTTACAGTTTCACCTTTGGCCTTCCAAGAAACAGAATATGAAATATTTGCCATGGAATATTTGACGTGCTTCTTCTGTCAGGACTATCGTCACAGATGATCGATTGACTATTAGCACACAGTTCGGATTGGCGGTGTGCCATAAACAGAACAGAACCAATATAATGTATAGCAGATATCATTAATGTTGATATTAAATCTGCAGAATAATTCAGGGATTTAGTCTGATTCAAGGGGAATTAGAATACCAAATCCTGACTGACAGGAGGAGCTGGGGATGGAGGGGGGTAAATGAGCTCTGGATGGTCCTGGGAGGTAGACGTGATCAGCTGATGCGAGCTTGACTAAAATGACCTGCCAGAACTGACGCTATACTCTTTATATTTGATTGATTGGCCCATCACTCCGCCATGGCTCCTCCCCCCCTGGCTCCGCCTCCACCCTCTGAGCCCATGACTCCACCTCAGCTCTGCCGACCAATCGGCTTCACCTTGGCTCCTCCCTCAGCTCCGCCTCCACCCTCTGAGCCCATGTCTGTGTCTGAAATCGCCTAAACCCTTATATAGGGCACTATTTGAGGGAACATCCGTTTGTAGTGTTGTCCGAAACCATAGTGGACGTTATCGAGTGCACTCATTCAATCCCACAATGCACCACCATAACGATCACATGATCAAATGTATGCTCTGTTTTGTTTAGTTTGTGTTCCCATTTTCCTTAGTTCCTTGTTTTTGATTGTGTATGTGCTTAAAAAGCCATATATATATATATACTGTATATAATGTATGTATGTTTGGAATGGAGCAAAATATGTTTATAAATGTTCATCTTTAGCCGCTGCTCTGTTTCTGTCAATCACCCGTGTAAGCCTCCGTTTCATTGGCTGTTATAATCAGAAGCTCTTGTGTTACTGTTTCTCCAGATGAAGTGTTTCATTGTGGATTTATTGCTTAAAAACAAGATTATGCTGAAATCTTCGTTTACTTTCTCTTTCTTTTCCATCTTAAGGTGTGTGGCTCAGATATTAACGTGATTAAAGCATTAAGTTAAGTGTGTATTGTGATCTTGATTTATGTTAGGCCATAAAACAGTTTGAAACCTGAGTGTCAGGATCTGCTGGAGACACTGAAGGGCTGATGTGAGTCATGCCTTTAGAAACCTCAGGGTTATAACCACACAAAGGCAGTAACAGGTCATGCTGCTTCTGGGCCTGCAGACTCAAACCAAAGCGCTTAAAACAACAAGCGTAAGAATCCAGACGAGCCGAGTCACATTCACATCCGTTTACTACACACAGTCTGTACACAGGTGAGTACACACACACATGTGCGATCAGAAGGGTCTCTGTCTCCTCGAGGCCAGACTCAGCAGATGCAGGAGCATTTCTCCCGAAACACTCTTCAGCGCGCCGCCTTCAGCCGGACGGAACCGGACGTCCTCAGAACACTCCGGATCCAGAGCGCAGCCGCCTGAGAGACACACGTGTGTTAGCTGTCTGTCAGAGAATCATGTGTGTGTGTGTGTGTGTGTGTGTGGTGTCACGCGTCCTCACTGGAGTCACAGCAGACGCCCGGAGCGGCACAGAGTCCTCCTTCGGCTCCGCAGGACGTCCCGCCGGACTCACAGGGGCCGGGCAGGAGATTCTCCTCCATGCAGGTCAGCGTCTCTGGAGATCCGACCAGACAACCCAGACCGGCCCCGCAGCAGATACTGGGGCCGAAACACCGGCCCTTATTCCCCGGGCCACACGCCATACACTACACACACACACACACACACACACACAAACACACACACACACGCAGACACACATGCACACACACAGACACACACGCACACACACACACGCACACACACACGCAGACACACATGCACACACACAGACACACACGCACACACACACGCACGCACACACACGCACACAGACACACACGCACACACACAAGCATACAAACACACGCACGCACGCACACACACGCGCACGCACACATACACGCAGACACACATGCACGCACACACACGCACGCACACGCACGCACACACACACGCACGCACACATACACGCAGACACACATGCACGCACACGCACGCACACACACAAGCATACAAACACGCACACGCAGACACACGCACGCACACATTCACGCAGACAACCACGCAAGCAACACACACGCACGCACCCACACACACACACAAGCATACAAACACAACGCACACGCAGACACACACGCAAGCAACACACACGCACGCACCCACACACACACACACACAAACATACAAACACACGCACGCAGACACACACGCACACACACACAAACGCACACACGCGCACACACACACAGACACACACGCACACACACACACAAACACACAGGCACCCACACACGCACGCACACACAGACACATACACGCACGCACACACACACACGCACGCACAAACACGCAGACACACACACACAAACACACGCACGCACACACAGACACACGCACACACACGCACGCACAAACACACAGACACACACACACAAACACACGCACGCACACACACACACGCACAAACACACAGACACGCACACACACGCACGCACAAACACACAGACACACGCACGCACACACACGCACGCACACACAGACACACACACACACGCACGCACACACAGGCACACACACACAAACACACGCACGCACACAGACACACGCACGCACACACACGCACAAACACACAGACACGCACGCACACACACGCACGCACAAACACACAGACACACAAACACACGCACGCACACACACGCACACACACACAGACACACACATACAAACATACGCACGCACACAGACACGCACGCACGCACACGCACGCACGCACAAACACACAAACACACACACAGACACACACGCACACACACAAACGCACACATGCACACACACACACAAACACACACACGCACACAGACACACACGCACACACACAAACGCACACACATGCACACAAACACACAATCGCACACATACAAACACACAATCGCACACACACACGCACGCACAGACAAACACACACACAAACGCATACGCAAACCCACACATATACAAACACACACATACACACACACACACACACACTGATTAAACATGAGTTCAACTGAAACAAAATACATACAATTCAATACATTTAATTTTAATAATAACATTGTTGTTATTATTATTAACATTTTCATTATGTAAATTGATGAAAACATACATGTAATATTGAGGAGATATAATTTATTAGTCATTACAGATGTATTTTTTTTTTAATGTATATTTCATTAATATTTTTAATAATAGTATTATTATTTTTTTCATTCATGAAAATTGACAATAACATAAATGCAATATTGAGGAAATATAGTAATATTAGTAATTTGAGATTTGTTTTTATTAATGTATCATTTTTTGCACTTATTTGATATTTTATAATTTTATTTTGTATTTTTAAATGTATTTTTCCATCTTAATTAAGGTTTTCATAATTTTGTTGTGTTTTTGTCCGTTTTATTATTTCTTTAATGCGTATAAAAATGGACGATAACATAAATGCCACATTGAGGAGCTATAATAATATTAATCATTAGAAATTTATTTTTATTAATTTATCATTTTTTTAATTAATATTATTAATTAGTAGTTACATTAAACTGACAAAAACCACAATTAATATTTGTGTTTGATATTTTAGTTTTTATTAATGTTATATTTTTCATTTTCTTTTGAATTTTTAGTAATATTGTTTTTGCCAGTTTTAATCATTTTTTTAAAAATGTCTAAATATAGTTTTTTAAATATTTTTTAAATTAAGTGTTCCTTTCAGGTTTAGTACATCAAATTAAACTAATGAACATGTTGCTTTGCTCGATGTTTTTATTTCAATAAAACTTATTTTGATATAGTTGTGGTTTTAGTTAGATATAATAATCCTGTTTGATATATAAACAGTGTAATATTGAATCAACATGAAACATTTAATAGTGTGTTATAGTGAATAAACAATACCATAATGTTTTTAAATACATTTATTTTTACACTATACAAACCATTAACATATTCACTGACATATCGACATATATAAATATTATAATTAATTATAATTGCACAACACACATTTCTTAATATTAAGCCTAAATGTGTTTAATATCACTATTATAAGTATAAATGATCTCTGTGTGATATCAGTGTTTAAATGGACTGATAAATAAAGTGCAAGTTGTTCCAATTTAGCATCCAAGGGTATTTTGTGTGGAGTGATGGAGGGATGAGTGATGGACAGATGGAGGGATGAGTGATGGACAGATGGAGGGATGGAGGGATGAGTGATGGAGGGATGAGTGATGGAGGGATGAGTGATGGACAGATGGAGGGATGGAGGGATGGAGGGATGAGTACCTGTCTGACGGCGTCCGGCTGGGATCTCTTGCCTCCTCTTGGGCAGTTCTGGATGTAGCAGGCGGACGAGAGCGCAGAGAGCGCCAGCAGAGAGAGGACACACGCGGACAGCAGAGAGTCAGACATCTCGACACACACACACACACACACTGATGGACTGATGCTCAGAGAGCTTATATACACCTGCAGCTCCTCCTCCTCCTCACATCACGCCTGTCCCTCATCATCACCGCACCTTCACCTGAACAACACAGATTAATCAACCTTCAGTTTGTTCTCAGTGCTTTTACATCCATCCATTGCCAAAAGTATTGGGACTCCAAATCACTGAGTTCAGGTGTTCAACCCCTTCATGGCCACAGGTGTGTAACTCAAGCTCTAGTCCTGCAGACGCTTCTACACACATCAGTGAGAGAATGGACCGCTCTCAGGAGCTCAGAGAACTCAAGCTCTAGACCTGCAGACGCTTCTACACACATCAGAGAGAGAATGGACCGCTCTCAGGAGCTCAGAGAACTCAAGCTCTAGTCCTGCAGACGCTTCTACACACATCAGAGAGAGAATGGACCGCTCTCAGGAGCTCAGAGAACTCAAGTGATCACTGGACACCTGTGCAATAAGTCCAAATATTATACTAAATATTCCACGCTCAACTGTTAGTGGGGTTATA
Source organism: Romanogobio albipinnatus (assembly GCA_023566225.1). Lineage (NCBI taxonomy): Eukaryota > Metazoa > Chordata > Actinopteri > Cypriniformes > Gobionidae > Romanogobio > Romanogobio albipinnatus. The sequence goes on along the minus strand of CM042253.1, from coordinate 1,599,113 downwards.
ACAAAGTGGAAGCGATTGGGAACAACAGCAACTCAGCCACAAAGAGCGGGGTCAGCGCATGCTGAGGGTCAAAGAGCGGGGTCAGCGCATGCTGAGGGTCAAAGAGCGGGGTCAGCACATGCTGAGGGTCACAGAAGTCGCCAACTTTCTGCAGAGTCAATAGAGACCTCGTGTGGCCTTCAGATGAGCTCAAGAACAGTGTGTAGAGCTTCATGGAATGGGTTTCCATGGCCGAGCAGCTCATCCAAGCCTCACATCACCAAGTGCAATGCAAAGCGTGGGATGCAGTGGGGTAAAGCGTGCCGCCACTGGACTCTAGAGCAGTGGAGACGTGTTCTCTGAGTGACCAATCACGCTTCTCTGTCTGGCAATCCCATGGACGAGTCTGGGTTTGGCGGTTGCCAGGAGAACAGGACTTGCCTGACTGCATTGTGCCAAGTGTAAAGTTAGGTGGAGGGGGGATTATGGGGTGGGGTTGTTTTTCAGGGCTTGGCCTCTTAGTTCCAGTGAAAGGAACTCTTAATGCTTCACCAAGACATTTTGGACCATTTCATGCTCCTGACTTTCTGGGAACAGTTTAGGGACGGCCCCTTCCTGTCCCAGCATGACTGCGCACCAGTGCACACTGATTTAAACCAGCTTAAACCAGCTGAACATCGGCTTAAACCAGCTGAACATCGGCTTAAACCAGCTGAACATCGTCTTAAACCAGCTGAACACCGGCTTAAACCAGCTGAACACCGGCTTAAACCAGCTGAACATTGGCTTAAACCAGTTTAAACCAGCTGAACACCGGCTTAAACCAGCTGAACATCGGCTTAAACCAGCTTAAACCATCTGAACACCGGCTTAAACTAGCTGAACACCGGCTTAAACCAGCTGAACATCGGCTTAAACCAGCTGAACATCGGCTTAAACTAGCTGAACACCGGCTTAAACCAGCTGAACACTGGCTTAAACCAGCTGAACACCGGCTTAAACCAGCTGAACATCGGCTTAAACCAGCTAAACACCGGCTTAAACCAGCTTAAACCAGCTGAACACTGGCTTAAACCAGCTTAAACCAGCTGAACACTGGCTTAAACCAGTTTAAACCAGCTGAACATCGGCTTAAACCAGCTGAACAACGGCTTAAACCAGCTGAACATCGGCTTAAACCAGCTGAACATCGGCTTAAACCAGCTGAACATCGGCTTAAACCAGCTGAACATCGGCTTAAACCAGCTGAACATTGGCTTAAACCAGCTGAACACTGGCTTAAACCAGCTTAAACCAGCTGAACATCGGCTTAAACCAGCTGAACACCGGCTTAAACCAGCTGAACATCGTCTTAAACCAGCTGAACATCGGCTTAAACCAGCTGAACACTGGCTTAAACCAGCTTAAACCAGCTGAACATCGGCTTAAACCAGCTGAACATCGGCTTAAACCAGCTGAACACTGGCTTAAACCAATTTAAACCAGCTGAACATCGGCTTAAACCAGCTGAACATCGTCTTAAACCATCTTAAACCAGCTGAACACCGGCTTAAACCAGCTAAAACCAACTGAACACCAGTTAAAACTACCTAAATAACAGCTTAAACTAGTTGAACAGCATCTTAAACCAATTGAACACTGTCTTAAACCAGTTTAAAACAGCTGAACACCAGTTTAGACCAGCTAAAACCAGCTGAACAGAGGCTTAAACCAGCGTAAACGAGCTAGACATCAGCTTAAACCACCAAAGCGCCGCTCCATAAAGACACGGATGAGCGAGTTTGGTGTGGAGGAACTGGAGTCCTGACCTCAACCCGATAGAACACCTTTGGGATGAATTAGAGCGGAGACTGAGAGCCAGGCCTTCTCGTCCAACATCACAAATGCGCTTAAACACACTCCTAACCCTTGAGGAAAGCACTTTTGGCGATATAGAGTTGATATATATACATGTATTTATATAAAAAATATAAATTGAATTACAATATGTATAATTGTATGTATTAAAGAAAGAAATGCTAAACAAATAAAAGATAAGAGACGTACAGAACACATTAATCATGTATATGAATATAACAGTTATTTCTGGTTGTCGAATCTGATTGGCTGAGAGCCTCACCCAGCATCGGCACTCAAACCGTGTGTGTGTATCCCTCCGCGCTTGCGGCGACTGTCATGTCAATCCACCACAAGTTTAAAAATACTACTGTTGTTTTGTCACGAAATGTAGTTTTAACATTGGTTTTAGGCGAGAATGTAGTTATTTAGACCTCAAATATGTGACTCATATATAAACACGATTTATTTTATTTATACGCTTTCGCAGATGTGAGCTCCAGAACATCAGCGGCCGCTGAGCGCTCGTGTGCCCGCGGAGAACAGCTTCATCTCGGACAGTCCTTCGGGAAACTGCCGCTGGCTCATATAGTGGCTAAACATGAGATATAATTCATATCTGGGGTATATCAAACGGGCAATCTTTGGTCTTATTAATCTATAACATGTTCCAGAGCAAATCGATTTGGGTTAAGGGGAAAATTAAGTTTCATAACTTTATATTTAGGTTATATTAGTACTTATGGCCTACTAGAGCTGCTTTTGTACGTTTGACTGAATTGTTTGCTTGTTTTATTTCCTATTGTCTTTTATAATGGCTATTGTAGTTCATTTAAATATTATTGTTCAATAAATATTATTTTATATAAATAATATGCCGTGTATAAAGGGTCCGTCAGTGATTGCAATAGTCGACTTCAGTGACAGTTTCATACACAACTATTTGAAACTCTTAATCTGAGGGTGCGAAAAACTCTAAATATTGAAAAAATCTCCTTTAAAGTTGTCCAAATGGAGTCCTTAGCAATACATATCACTACTAATAATACATTTATGATATATTTACAGTAGAAAATGTGCAAAATATCTTCATGGAACATGTTTTTAATATCCTAATGATTTTTGACATAAAATAATATTTTTTTTAATTTTGACACATATGATGACCCGTGAGACGCACGACTGGTGTTGAGCTCCAGGGGCACATATACAGGTGTGTGTGTGTGTGTTGAATTAAAGCAAACAAATACATAAAAACTGAATCTAAACGTTAAGAGCCGGTACACATGGACGAGTCTGAAGGACTGAATGGGTTAATATTTTGAGTGACAGGAGAGAGTAGAAGGTCAAACCTGCAAAATCACAGATATGAGATTCATCTGAGCTCAGGACTAAACAGCAGAAATACCCGCTCAGTATTCAGAGCCGCACTGACACTAACCTAATCAGACATATCCATATTGTTTATGCACATGCAGGACAACAAAAGAACAATTTCATAAATAATAAAGTCATCAGTAATGATGCAAACGAGCCCTAATGAGGCGGTTCAGTCACCTCATGAAACCAGCACAGCAGTAATTGTCATAATGAAATGCTGCACGTACTGTAAATGGAAATAAGTTATAGATCATTGATCACACATGTAGAACATCATGTGCTTTTTCACTGAATACACAAACATTCTGGCTCATTGGTCTGCATCAGAGTTTATTATTTACTCCATTACGCTCTCGTATATTCATGACGAAAGCATCTGCATCTGACGTTCGGCTGAATATTTATGCTGAGAGTCCATCAGTTAACACATTTGGATGTGACACGGTGTGTGTCCTTCAGGTGTGTGTGTGTGATTGTGTGGGACAGAAAGTTCAGTTTAGCAGGACAAAAGACGGCAGAGGTCAGAGCTGTTCACACACGCACAAAGAGTTCAGCCTTGAGCCGCTCCATCGCCGACACACACACTGAGCTCAAGGATCTTCATTCAGCCCCGGCACACACTGAACACACACACTCTCTCTGCTCAACAACATCTGATCATAACTCCATAAAGCAGTGTAATATTCCTCCAGTGTAGATCATCTGTTCTCTATGTGAATATACAGTAAAGTGTCATTTATTCCAGTGATCAAATCATCATTACTCCAGTCTTCAGTGTCACATGACCCTTCACTAATCACTCTCACATGAGGAGTTTTTTAAACTATTTATTTGTATGATACAGCTGCAAATAAGTGTTTGAACACCTGAGAAAATCAATGTTAATATTTGGTACAGTAGCCTTTGTTTGCAATGAGGTCAAAGGTTTCCTGTAGTTTTTCAGCAGGTTTGCACTGCAGGAGGGATTTTGGCCCACTCCTCCACACAGATCTTCTCTAGATCAGTCAGGTTTCTGGCCTGTCGCTGAGAAACACGGAGTTTGAGCTCCTCCAAAGATTCTCTATTGGGTTTAGGTCTGGAGACTGGCTAGGCCACACCAGAACCTTGATATGCTTCTTACAGAGCCACTCCTTGGTTATCCTGGCTGTGTGCTTCGGGTCATTGTCATGTTGGAAGACCCAGCCTCGACCCATCTTCAATGCTCTAACTGAGGGAAGGAGGTTGTTCCCCAAAATCTGGCAATACATGGCCCCGGTCATCCTCTCCTTAATACAGTGCAGTCGCCCTGTCCCATGTGCAGAAAAACACCCCCAAAGCATGATGCTACCCCCCCCCCCCCCATGCTTCACAGTAGGGATGGTGTTCTTGGGATGGTACTCATCATTCTTCTTCCTCCAAACACGTTTAGTGGAATTATGACCAAAAAGTTCTATTTTGGTCTCATCTGACCACATGACTTTCTCCCATGACTCCTCTGGATCATCCAAATGGTCATTGGCAAACTTAAGACGGGCCTTGACATGTGCTGGTTTAAGCAGGGGAACCTTCCGTGCCATGCATGATTTCAAAGCATGACGTCTTAGTGTATTACCAACAGTAACCTTGGAAACGGTGGTCCCAGCTCTTTTCAGGTCATTGACCAGCTCCTCCCGTGTAGTTCTGGGCTGATTTCTCACCTTTCTTAGGATCATTGAGACCCCACGAGGTGAGATCTTGCATGGAGCCCCAGTCCGAGGGAGATTGACAGTCATGTTTAGCTTCTTCCATTTTCTAATGATTGCTCCAACAGTGGACCTTTTTTCACCAAGCTGCTTGGCAATTTCCGTATATCATCCATCCATCCATCATTATATCATCCATCCATCCATCATTATATCATCCGTCCATCCATCATTATATCATCCATCCATCCATCATTATATCATCCATCCATCCATCATTATATCATCCTTCCATCCATCATTATATCATCCTTCCATCCATCATTATATCATCCATCCATCATTATATCATCCATCCATCATTATATCATCCATCCATCATTATATCATCCGTCCATCCATCATTATATCATCCATCCATCATTATATCATCCATCCATCCATCATTATATCATCCATCCATCCATCATTATATCATCCATCCATCCATCATTATATCATCCATCCATCCATCATTATATCATCCTTCCATCCATCATTATATCATCCATCCATCCATCATTATATCATCCATCCATCCATCATTATATCATCCGTCCATCCATCATTATATCATCCATCCATCATTATATCATCCATCCATCATTATATCATCCGTCCATCCATCATTATATCATCCATCCATCATTATATCATCCATCCATCATTATATCATCCGTCCATCCATCATTATATCATCCATCCATCCATCATTATATCATCCATCCATCCATCATTATATCATCCATCCATCCATCATTATATCATCCATCCATCATTATATCATCCGTCCATCCATCATTATATCATCCGTCCATCATTATATCATCCGTCCATCCATCATTATATCATCCATCCATCATTATATCATCCATCCATCATTATATCATCCGTCCATCCATCATTATATCATCCATCCATCATTATATCATCCATCCATCCATCATTATATCATCCATCCATCCATCATTATATCATCCATCCATCCATCATTATATCATCCGTCCATCATTATATCATCCGTCCATCCATCATTATATCATCCGTCCATCCATCATTATATCATCCATCCATGCATCGTTATATCATCCATCCATCCATCATTATATCATCCATCCATCCATCCATCCATCCATCATTATATCATCCATCCATCCATCATTATATCATCCGTCCATCCATCATTATATCATCCATCCATCCATGCATCATTATATCATCCATCCATCCATCATTATATCATCCATCCATCCATCATTATATCATCTGTCCATCCATCATTATATCATCCATCCATGCATCGTTATATCATCCATCCATCATTATATCATCCGTCCATCCATCATTATATCATCCATCCATCATTATATCATCCATCCATCATTATATCATCCGTCCATCCATCATTATATCATCCATCCATCATTATATCATCCATCCATCCATCATTATATCATCCATCCATCCATCATTATATCATCCATCCATCCATCATTATATCATCCGTCCATCATTATATCATCCGTCCATCCATCATTATATCATCCGTCCATCCATCATTATATCATCCATCCATGCATCGTTATATCATCCATCCATCCATCATTATATCATCCATCCATCCATCCATCCATCCATCATTATATCATCCATCCATCCATCATTATATCATCCGTCCATCCATCATTATATCATCCATCCATCCATGCATCATTATATCATCCATCCATCCATCATTATATCATCCATCCATCCATCATTATATCATCTGTCCATCCATCATTATATCATCCATCCATGCATCGTTATATCATCCATCCATCCATCATTATATCATCCGTCCATCCATCATTATATCATCCATCCATCATTATATCATCCATCCATCCATGCATCATTATATCATCCATCCATCCATCATTATATCATCCATCCATCCATCATTATATCATCCGTCCATCCATCATTATATCATCCATCCATGCATCGTTATATCATCCATCCATCCATCATTATATCATCCATCCATCCATCCATCATTATATCATCCATCCATCCATCATTATATCATCCGTCCATCCATCATTATATCATCCATCCATCCATCATTATATCATCCGTCCATCCATCATTATATCATCCATCCATGCATCGTTATATCATCCATCCATCCATCCATCATTATATCATCCATCCATCCATCATTATATCATCCGTCCATCCATCATTATATCATCCGTCCATCATTATATCATCCATCCATCCATCTTTATATCATCCATCCATCCATCATTATATCATCCATCCATGCATCGTTATATCATCCATCCATCCATCATTATATCATCCATCCATCCATCCATCATTATATCATCCATCCATCCATCATTATATCATCCGTCCATCCATCATTATATCATCCATCCATCCATCATTATATCATCCGTCCATCCATCATTATATCATCCATCCATGCATCGTTATATCATCCATCCATCCATCCATCATTATATCATCCATCCATCCATCATTATATCATCCGTCCATCCATCATTATATCATCCGTCCATCATTATATCATCCATCCATCCATCTTTATATCATCCATCCATCCATAATTATATCATCCGTCCATCCATCTTTATATCATCCATCCATCATTATATCATCCATCCATCATTACAGGGAGTGCAGAATTATTAGGCAAATGAGTATTTTGACCACATCATCCTCGTTATGCATGTTGTCTTACTCCAAGCTGTATAGGCTGGAAAGCCTACTACCAATTAAGCATATTAGGTGATGTGCATCTCTGTAATGAGAAGGGGTGTGGTCTAATGACATCAACACCCTATATCAGGTGTGCATAATTATTAGGCAACTTCCTTTCCTTTGGCAAAATGGGTCAAAAGAAGGACTTGACAGGCTCAGAAAAGTCAAAAATAGTGAGATATATTGCAGAGGGATGCAGCAGTCTTAAAATAGCCAAGCTTCTGAAGCGTGATCATCGAACAATCAAGCGTTTCATTCAAAATAGTCAACAGGGTCGCAAGAAGCGTGTGGAAAAACCAAGGCGCAAAATAACTGCCCGTGAACTGAGAAAAGTCAAGCGTGCAGCTGCCAAGATGCCACTTGCCACCAGTTTGGCCATATTTCAGAGCTGCAACATCACTGGAGTGCCCAAAAGCACAAGGTGTGCAATACTCAGAGACATGGCCAAGGTAAGAAAGGCAGAAAGTCGACCACCACTGAACAAGACACACAAGCTGAAACGTCAAGACTGGGCCAAGAAATATCTCAAGACTGATTTTTCTAAGGTTTTATGGACTGATGAAATGAGAGTGAGTCTTGATGGGCCAGATGGATGGGCCCGTGGCTGGATTGGTAAAGGGCAGAGAGCTCCAGTCCGACTCAGACGCCAGCAAGGTGGAGGTGGAGTACTGGTTTGGGCTGGTATCATCAAAGATGAGCTTGTGGGGCCTTTTCGGGTTGAGGATGGAGTCAAGCTCAACTCCCAGTCCTACTGCCAGTTTCTGGAAGACACCTTCTTCAAGCAGTGGTACAGGAAGAAGTCTGCATCCTTCAAGAAAAACATGATTTTCATGCAGGACAATGCTCCATCACACGCGTCCAAGTACTCCACAGCGTGGCTGGCAAGAAAGGGTATAAAAGAAGAAAATCTAATGATATGGCCTCCTTGTTCACCTGATCTGAACCCCATTGAGAACCTGTGGTCCATCATCAAATGTGCGATTTACAAGGAGGGAAAACAGTACACCTCTCTGAACAGTGTCTGGGAGGCTGTGGTTGCTGCTGCACGCAATGTTGATGGTGAACAGATCAAAACACTGACAGAATCCATGGATGGCAGG
>CM042253.1:1562846-1585346 GCA_023566225.1 Romanogobio albipinnatus | reverse complement strand
CGGCTGATTTAGTCGCAGTTCGGTGAACTAAAGTCGCAGTTCGGCGAATAAAGTCGCAGTTCTGTGAATAAAGTCGCAATTCGGCTGATTTAGTCGCAGTTCGGTGAACTAAAGTCACAGTTCTGCTAAATAAAGTCGCAATTCGACTAATAAAGCCGCAGTTCGGTGAACTAAAGTCGCAGTTCTGCTAAATAAAGTCGCAATTCGACTAATAAAGCCGCAGTTCGGTGAACTAAAGTCACAGTTCTGCTAAATAAAGTCGCAATTCCACTAATAAAGCTGCAGTTCGGTGAACTAAAGTTGCAGTTCTGCTAAATAAAGTCGCAATTCGACTAATAAAGCCGCAGTTCGGTGAACTAAAGTCGCAGTTCTGCTAAATAAAGTCGCAATTCGACTAATAAAGCCGCAGTTCGGTGAACTAAAGTCACAGTTCTGCTAAATAAAGTCGCAATTCCACTAATAAAGCCGCAGTTCGGTGAACTAAAGTTGCAGTTCTGCTAAATAAAGTCGCAATTCGACTAATAAAGCCGCAGTTCGGTGAACTAAAGTCGCAGTTCTGCTAAATAAAGTCGCAATTCGACTAATAAAGTCGCAGTTCTGTAAAATAAAGTCGCAATTCGGCTGATTTAGTCGCAGTTCGGTGAACTAAAGTCACAGTTTGGCCAAATAAAGTCGCAGTTCTGTGAATAAAGTCACAGTTTGGCCAAATAAAGTCGCATTTCGGCAAAATAAAGTCGCAATTCGACTAATAAAGCCGCAGTTCGGTGAACTAAAGTCACAGTTCTGCGAAATAAAGTCGCATTTCGGCAAAATAAAGTCGCAATTCGACTAATAAAGCCGCAGTTCGGTGAACTAAAGTCGCAGTTCTGTAAAATAAAATCGCAATTTGGCAAAATAAAGTCGCAATTCGGCTGATTTAGTCGCAGTTCGGTGAACTAAAGTCATCCGCTTTCTCTGTCAACTCAGGCTTTGATCCTGAGTTTAGGAGTTTAGCTGTGACATCATCAGCAGTGAACAGCCAATCACACGCTGTGTATCAGTGAAACTGAGATTCACTTCTCGCGAGAGAAGCAGCGAGATTCATTTCTCTCTTCTGCAGAATATGACACGATTGAAAAATATTAGGAATTTAAACAAATTTACACAGGAAGAAAAAAAGTCCTGTCTATAAAAGAGGACAACTTAAAGAAAATATTCACTACGGCAATGCAAGTAAAAGTTCTGGAGTTAGTTTAGTTGATATAGAGAGAGAATTGAACATTTAAGCACATGTAGTCATTTATAGCTTTATTTATTGATTTTAAAGCTTATTTGTATGACTTTTGTATAGGCTATTTATATTAATTTCAACTAAGTGCCTATTAATGATTGATTAACTAAAATGATACATGTGTAATTGATTATGGTTATAATAATTACATAAATGATATCTAAATCATTCAAAATTATTATTATTATAAATAAGCATTGTTAAAAGCCAGACGCTTTAGTCTTTAAAAAACATTTGCTATGTAATTGTATGTAAAAATTGTATGTAAATGTAGAAACAGGGGGAGTGGCTTTATTGCATCAGAGGTGTGTCACTTTGCTCACAGCTGATTGGTCCAGTTTCAGTTTGATCTCTTATCCAGAACATAACCTGCCCTGAAGCAGGCTAGCCGTGGAGTGTAAGTTACTATGGAGATGAACACTGCTAAAAGCCAAACCTCTTTAATGGTACCCAAAAGAAAGAAACAATGCTCAGGTAGGCCGTGGCATTTAAACCATGCCCAATTGGCACTAAGGGGCCTAAAGTGTGCCAAGAAAACATCCCCCACACCATTACACCACCACCACCAGCCTGCACAGTGGTAACAAGGCATGATGGATCCATGTTCTCATTCTGTTTACGCCACATTCTGACTCTACCATCTGAATGTCTCAACAGAAATCCAGACTCATCAGACCAGGCAACATTTTTCCAGTCTTCAACTGTCCAATTTTGGTGAGCTCGTGCAAATTGTAGCCTCTTTTTCCTATTTGTAGTGGAGATGAGTGGTACCCGGTGGGGTCTTCTGCTGTTGTAGCCCATCCGCCTCAAGGTTGTGCGTGTTGTTGTGCGTGAAAATCCCAGTAACTGAGCAGATTGTGAAATACTCAGACCGGCCCGTCTGGCACCAACAACCATGCCACGCTCAAAATTGCTTAAATCCCCTTTCTTTCCCATTCCGACATTCAGTTTGGAGTTCAGGAGATTGTCTTGACCAGGACCACACCCCTAAATGCATTGAAGCAACTGCCATGTGATTGGTTGTTTAGATAATTGCATTAATGAGAAATTGAACAGGTGTTCCTAATAATCCTTTAGGTGAGTGTATAAAGGCAAGTGTCCTAAGGGCCAATCTTAAAAATAGTGGTTAAAAGTATTTTTATAAATCGTAAATTCAGATATTTATTCTTTGTAATGTGTGAAAAGTATTGATATTAAAAGTGAATTGTTTGTACCTGATTGTATGTGTGATTTCTGGGGAATTGTATTGAATCCAATTAGGGTCAATTTGACCCGGACCATAACGAGTGTAACCAGAAATCGAACAGTGCACGAGTTAAACAGGATTGGTCACGTGACCTCCGGAGCTCTATAGGGTACCAGTGTATGTAACTTTAAAGACGGTCCCTAAATTCACGAATCTCGAACGTAAAGCCAGTCATATCAGATGCGCTGTGGTTCTGCTGTGTTTGTTTGAAACTATTTTCGCTGCTGAAATAGAACAGAAACAGTCAACCACTGTATGATGACGGATCTCCTGCGTACACACACACACACACACACACACACCTCCGCTTTGAGTGCAGATTTCGTTGAGAGCGAGCTCTGAACGCCTCTGATTATTAGACATCGCATTCATAAACTCAACAGAAACACGTGTGATTGGTTATAATGCGCAACGCGATTATAACAGAAGCTTTGAGAAGACTATAATAAAGTGAACCGCCAAAGCTAGTGTGAGTGTTACACACCACAGCCGAAATACACCCACAGATGGCGGTTGTTGATGTCAAGCCCTGATTATTATCCCTTAAATGTCACCCTAGTCTTGTCTGAACTTGTTCGTTCATCTTTGGCTCAAGCTTCACTTTATTATTTCCCAGACGTAGTTTTGGTATTGAGGTCAAAGTCCACTTGCCTTGCGTTCGTAGTTTTGAAGATTTTTTATTTTTCACAATTCAAAAAAGAATTTAACAACAACAACAAATATTATAAACATTAGACAGAGGTAGTAGAAAGGAACAAAATAAAAAATACAAAACAAACATTGAGCCAGGCGAGACATAAAATTTTAAATAAATTAGGATCAAGAGAGCTGGACGGAGAAGAAAAAAAACAATGCCTTTTTTTTATTATAAGAAGGCATAAATATTATATTTTGTACACAGCATAGAGGACTTCAAAGCTTTGCTGGAAGAAGAGATGGTATCTAAATAACATTTCAGGGCTTTGCGTCAGAAGTGGCGTACGGATGAAACACAGGACGTGTGTATGCACAGAAATATTCAGATTTATAAAACCGTGCGCACGCACATCCTACGCAGTTTTCCCTTAATAAATCACAATCAATACTAAATGTAGCAGCTTTTGCGGCTTCATGTCACGCCCATAAAAACGCCCACAAGTTAAGTTAAGCTAGTCGAAGTACTCTCTCAAAAGTGCTATTGCGCCATATATTGTACTTATCCTTTTTAACCCGCTTAGAAAAGCGCCACGTTTTATTTTGTGTCACCATACTTGGTCGTTCAACTATTCGTGTAATTGTACTTAAATAGGGAAAGCGTGGAGGTGTTTGGTCGCTTTAACTTGATCTCTGTTTGGTATGTGTGTATGTGTGTGTGTGCAGTGTGTGTGTACAGTGTGTGTGTATGTGCAGTGTGTGTGTGTGTGTGTGTGTGTGTGCGGTGTGTGTGTGTGCAGTGTGTGTGTACAGTGTGTGTGTATGTGCAGTGTGTGTGTGTGTGTGTGTGTGTGTGTGTGTGTGTGTGTGTGTGTGTGTGTGCGGTGTGTGTGTGTGCGCTTGTGTGTGTGTAACAACAATAACTTCTGGGGAATAATTAACTCAAATGGTATGAATATTCATGAGTTTATGAATATTATTGGCTTGTTGTACAGAAAAATTAACGTATAACGGAACCTTTAATCATTTAAAAGTAACCTTTATCCAAATTGATTTCTTCATCAATTATCAATCTTACAAACCTTAAGAAACATTGATCTGTTTGATCAAGACAAATAATATCTCTTATGTTTGCACAATTTATATTACTAAAATAGTAATACATGAAAATCAAGCTTAAATGGGTAGCTTGGATCTTACGCTTCAGTGACTTCGAGATTTGTGAGCAAAACAATACGGATTCAATTCAATGCAATTATTGGGTTTTAATAAAACAACTACAGAATACAAAGCTACGAATCACACGGGGGTAAATATGCATATATATATATAGGAGAAACAAAATGATATGGTACAAACAAGGAAAAATCAAACTTAACAGAATCAAATCAAAAAGGAAAAGAATGATGGAAAGAGAGAATTCACGAGGGAGAGAGAGAGAGAGAGAGAGAGAGAGAGAGAGAGAGAGAGAGAGAGAGAGACAGTTCACCAAAACCCTTCAGACATTTATGATTTCGTGAATCAGGATTAATTAAGACAACCTCGTACAAGCAGTTAAAGGTGAAATATAATACTTGCATTAGGCTCTCTCGTGTGCGTGTCTGAGTTCGAATCGTCGTGGAAGTTCGCTAAGGATGAGTCCGGAGAATTTCGGTGAAGTTCAGGAAAGTCGCTCCAGAAGTTGCAAGTCTCTCAGTCTTGGCTGGGTGCCAAAGGAATCCCTCTCTCAATGGCAAGAAATGCCAGGGTGGTCCTTTCGGAATGGCAAGGATGCCGTGTCTCTCTCAATGGCAAGGAAGCCAAGGGGGCTCTCTCGTTGTGGCGGAATGCAAAGAGTTAAGGTCAGTTCCCGTTTTTATGGACACAATGACCAACGCCCTTATCCTGGAGTGATCCAATCGCGCACGGGAGACCAAAGGCGCGAGTTTTTCATTGTCCTTTGTTCGTGGACAACCCCCCCTGCTCTGAGTTAATCAGTAGGGTGGAAATTCTAAAGCCTCTATTTCTTCAGAAAGCTGGTATTTTTGTAATAATGCGTCTTGTAGTAATCTGTGAACGATATTCGGTACATTCGGGTTTCTGCGATCGAGATGATACCAAACACTATCGTTCTGTGATTTTAGAATACAGAGGCACAAGCATTTTTACAATTAGTGGCATACCAAATAAATTGTACATACAGTAAACATCCTAGCTATTTTAATACATCGTATAAGGACATCAAATCAACACAATATATATATTTGGACATTATTAAGACAGTTCTTTTAGTCCATATGTTACCTATGAGTTGGGTATGTGAGATGGGTCCGAAAGTTCAGTGTGTTCAACTATGTGTGTGTGCGCTCATTCGCACAAAAGACTATGTGTGTGTATTGTTTCGAAACTTCACGTGGTCATCTGTGTGTGTATTGTTTGCCTATTGCACACAGGATATGTATGTTCGTTTGAGGAGTCACATGATCGCCTAAGGCTTTGAAGTTTGTGAAGAACTATTCAACTCTTGAGTTGTTCATTAACTTAGGATAGCCGCATAACACAGACCCTTTATTCAGTGTGATCTGATTTAATGATGAGTCCAATGATTTGGACTTCCTGCCATCTGGCTTGAGTGAATCAATGCTGTTACAGTCCCCCTTTTTGTCGGATGATGTCCGATGGACATTATCGGACAACCCCTCATCACAGTGGTCGGATGGCAGGTGAATCGGGACGGTTGGAGAGCAGATGTTTGTTATGGCTGAGGAGCCAGCTCGATGAGGTTCGCATCTGCTTCTAGCGTAGGAACCTCCTTCCGGGATTTCCATCTGAGACCTCCAGACACGGCTGTCGTGAGTTTGGCTGTAGAGGTTTTCATCTCGTTGAACTTCCTGTACAGGAGAAAGGCTATGCCCAGGGTTAGGGTATTGCCGATGATCATGGAGATACATAGCGCAGTGTCAGCGGCGGTCCAGGTTTGGACAACAGGTGAGGTATTCAGGATAGGTAATCGAGACAATGCTTGGAGGGCTGTGTCGAGGGGAACAATGTCAATGAGCTGAGGCCCCCCTTTTTCAATCCACCGTTCTAGTTCTGGAGCTAGGGTGAAGTTGTGGTCCTTGAAAAAGGCTGGGATTTCTAGCTCGGACTGATACTCTTCACTTGGGAGATAGTACAAAGCCAAATCGTCCAGGTGGAGGATGGCCCCTCGTGGTACTTGGATCCACATGCTCTGGTCCAGCAAGTTGATGCGGGTGGCGGTGTCATGCTGGTCGTAGATCAGCATAGCAGTACGCACCGGAGTGTTGACGAGCCACCTGTCACCTACGATCTCTGCCTGCGTCTCGGTGACTTGGGTACGAGGCGTGGCATCAGTAGGGCAGCGGGTGTTGCTGATCATTGGTTGCAGTCCGCAGATTCCTTCGGTGTTGTCTCTGAGGAAGGGCTTGCTAGGGCAGAGGTAGTGAATGTCTTTAGTCAGGGTACACATGTGCAGGTTTGGGGCCAAGTACAGCTGTGTATCGCTGTCGTGGTAGGCGACCACCTCAGGAGTGCGCACCTTAAGGTGTGTGTTACCCTTCCAAAAGCCCACATTGACAATGTCTTTGAGTCGGTAGATTCGGCTCGACTTGATGATGGGTAAGTTAAGGAGGAAACCCATCTCCTTCTGCTCGGGGTCCACATAAAGGGGAATGGCGCTACCCAGAGAGTAGGCCAGGTGTACCTGCAGAGGGTCGGCGGGTGTGTTGATAGCAGACGCCAGCACACTTTGCACCAGGCTTAAGGGTATGAGGTATGGTGGTATTCTACCCATGGCTAAGCTGTCAATGGAGGAGCTTATTTCCCGTAGCATGTCAGTCATTAAGGCTGTGACCAGCTGCGTTTGAGCAAAGTCATTCTGGAAGACTGTAAACAGCTGTTTCATGGAGTTCACGGTCTGGTTCAACAGGACACTGTGGGTGTTCAGAATTACCACCGTTCCTCTTAATGTCTGGCCGACGGTTTGTAAAGCTGCACTCTGTGTGGTGAGTTGCTCTTTTAGCTGTGGGAGTTCCGTCTGAATTTCAGCCACATGCCGTCTTATCGTGGCTACGTTTACTGCGTTGACACTGGACATGCCAATGTTAAACAGAGTTCCGACGGCGGCGGCGGCTCCGAGCAACGCTCCCAGGAACCGTTTGGAGCGGCGGTTGTGTCCGCCTAACTCCGCTTGGGTGACTGTCATCTTCTCCAGTTGGTTGAGCATGTGCTTGACATCGGCCTCGGCATGGAGGAGAGAGTCTTCTGTCCATCGGGCACCGGCCCAGCTGTACTGGGCTACTGCTTTGGGGTAGTGTGCTCTGTAGACGTTGCGAGGGTCGAGTCGAACGTACACTTTCTGGGTGTGCGTCCGGCAATTAGTGATCAGGAGCCCCGGTTGTTCTCTCAATACAATGCCCGAGGCGGGGCCAGGTGTGATGAGGTCGGGTGGCGGCTGGCCTCTGGTTGACAGGAGGCACAGGAGGGTGATCCACAGCCGCATCCTACTACAGGCAGGAGAGCGGTAGGGAGGAGCAGGGGAGAGAGAGAAAGAAACAGGTCAGCAAGGCTTGTCCCGGGTTGGCTGGGACAGTCTTTCCGCTTCGGTGACGGCGGTTGAGTTTAGCTTGCATTGGCCCCTCCCTGTCTTTCTCTGCTAGTGGCCACATGTCTCTTAATCTGGTTCCGGTGGACCCATTTGAGAACTGGTTCTCTGTGTCCCCGGTTTAGCTGGATTTGGTACGCTACGGGGGAGAGTTTGTTCATAATCTCATGGGGTCCCGTCCAGTGAGGCAGAAATTTCTTTGACAACCGCCGGGGGCCTGTCAAAGGTGGCGGATTGAAGCTGTAGTACAAGACCTTGTCGCCCACATCCAGTTCCTGGTGTGATGCTTTCCGGTCGTAGTATGCTTTCTGACCTTCAGCGCTTTTCTGCAGGTGTTGTTGGGCAAACGCGAAGGTTGCTTTTAAGTGTCTATGGAGCTCCTCGAGGTACTGGAATGTGGTGTACGCGGTGACAAGATTGGAGTCTCCGGGTTGGTACAGCAAGTGAAGTGGCAGAGTCATCTGCCGCCCAGTCATGAGCTCGAAGGGGGACACCCTTGTCGATTCCTGCGGGGTCGCTCTGAGAGCCATCAGAACGAGGGGGAGTTTCATATCCCAGTCTTTCTGGTTAGCAGACACATACTTTTTCAACATGGCGACCACCGTTCGGTTGGATCTTTCAACCTGGCCGGACGAGATTGGATGGTGGCTGACGTGAAGTCTAGCCCGTACCCCTAGGCATTTCCAGATCTGTTGCATGATCTCGGCCGTGAAATGGGTGCCTCTGTCTGAGTTGACTTTCAGTGGCAGTCCAAACCGGGAGAAGATGTGGTTCATCAGGAGGTATGCTGTGGTTTGGGCGGTGTCATTGGGTGCTGGCAGGCACTCTACCCATTTGGTAAACTGGCACACCACCGTGAGGAAGTACTTGTTGCCTCTTGCGGACCTGGGCAGGGGTCCCACCCAGTCGATTTGTAGGTCTGACCACGGGAACGTGATCCCTCTGCGTTGCAGTGGGGCTCTGTGGTTCGGGTTTGCTGGTTGGAACTGGCAGCAAACCAGGCATTCTCTGACATACTCTGCCACATCTTGTTGCATCCCGGGCCAATATGCCACCTGTTTCAGTGTGTCATACGTGGCTCTGGTGCCGTGGTGTCCAGCACATGGTGTGTCGTGGGCATACATTAGCATGACCCCCCTTTGCGACCGTGGCACCACAAGCCTTGGCGCTGTGCTGTCATCGGGCGCAAACCACAGAATGTTGTCCTGTATACGCAACATGTGTCTGGAGTTATGTAGATGTCTGAGACTTGAGTCATCAGTGAGCTCAGAGTCAGTGATAGGGTGGCAGGAGGGGTCAGAGAGGTGGTCAAGAATTGTCTTTATTGCAGTGTCAGAGGCTTGCATATCCGCGATGTCGTTGTTGGAAATCTGCGGAGTTAGCGATAGCGGCTGCGAGGCGGGCATTGTAGCCGGTGCCGGTCGCTTGCTGCGGGTTAGCACTGCAACGTTGGGGCTGGATGTGGGGTTTGGGGGTACCCACATGTCGCCGTGTAGTGCGCCCGTCTTGGCGAGGGCGTCTGTTTGGTCATTCAAGTCTTTGTCGAGACCTGGTAGCTTCGAGTGTGCTTTTACCTTTTTCCAGTACACTGTCAGGTCATGTGTTCTTGTGATGTTGTCACATTCCTGGAACAGGTGTTGGTGTTTGACTGGCTTGTTGTTAGCGGTCTTGAAACCATTCTGTTTCCAGCTTGGAAGGTGGCACACGAAACTGAGTCTGGCATAGTTAGAGTCTGAGCAGATGAGCAGTTCTCTGATGTCATTGGCTGATGCGATCTGTAGGGCTATGAGAATAGCTGCTATCTCTGCATATTGCGATGACTGGGGGCCCAACTTGAAGTGTTGTGGTGGGCACGGCTGATCGTTCACCCACAGCACTCCTGCACCTGCTTTTAGGATGCCGTCATGGTTGTAGGAGCACCCATCGACGTAGGCCGTGGGCATGTCCTGGCACGCATTCGGTTCGAAGTATCTGTGGCAGGTCAGTTGTTGTTGTTGGGGTTCTTGTGCATCCGCTGCAGCAGCAAGCGTGTTATCAGAGCAGTTTTGGCATGCAGCCAGGCCATTGCCCAGTGCAGACTTGTGATTCTGTGCGTACCGTGCCTCAACGTTGCGTCCCTGGAGGGCCATTAACCACGTGGCTATACGTGAATTAGTGACGACGCCATCTCGGATGCGTTGGCTGTTGAGGAACATTACGGGCTGGTGGCAAGTCTCAATGATAACTTTCTGTGCCCCAATGTAGTTGGAGAATCGCTGAATGGCCCACACCGTGCAGAACAGAGCTTTTTCACAGTCTGAGAACTTGCACTCTGGTGGGAGAAGCGTTTTGCTGGCATATGCGACCACCTTTTTGTCTTGGTCATGTCGTTGATATAGGCCAGCACTGAGACATTGGTCGGAAAACCCGGCTTCCAGGTAGAATTCCTTCTGTGGATCGGGGTAAGCAAGGCATGGAGCTGTGCATAAATGTCTTTTAAGTGCCGTCATGGCGTATTCTTGAGCGTCTGACCAGACGAAAGGACAGTCTTTCTTCAGCAGGGCTGTTAGAGGTCTAGCAATGTCTGAGTAGTTTTCGATGAACTGTCGGGAGTAATTGCATACCCCTAGAAAACTGCGCAGCTCAGAGACGTTTGTAGGAGGCTTGATGTTTTGAATGGCATGAATACGGTTTGATTGAGGTTCAATGCCTTGGGATCCGATGAGCAGGCCCACGTAGTTGACCTTGGTCCGGCACCACTGTCCTTTGTGGAGGGCGATCTTGGCACCGGCTGCGGACAGTTGGTTCAAAACATAGTCTATTTCATTCAGGTGGTCGGCCACCGTTGTGCTCTTCATGAGAACATCGTCTACATAGATCAGGTTGCCTCTTACTCTGGCGTCTGGGCAGGCTTTGTTCAGAAAGATGTTGAACTCAGCTGGTGAGTTGGCATAGCCGAACGGACACCTGTTGAAGGTGTATTGTCGGTTGCCGAATGTGAATGCTAGCTTGTGTTGGTCTTCTGGGTGCACCGGAATGGTCCAGAATCCAGAGGCCACATCAAGTGTAGAGAAGATTGTGGCTCCCCTGATTCGGGGTATTTCTTGTTCTAGCTGGGTCATAGGCCATCTTGACAACGGTACCTGTTGATTCAATTTCCGATAGTCGATCGTGGGTCTCCAGGCTCCGCTGGCTTTCAGAACCGGCCATATCGGACTCGAATAGGTGCTGTTGCAAGGACGGATGACACCTTTTTCAAGCATGGATTCGATGATCTCCTGCACTGGTTCGTGCGAGGCGATGGGAATCTTGTATTGCTTGACAAAAGTGGGAGGCGCATCAGGGTGCGTTGGGATGCGCACCGTGTGGAGGTTGGTGAGACCGCAGTCTAAAGAGTCTTTGGCAAAGGATTCTTTGAACTTATAAAGGACTTGTTTGAGTCTTTGACGGTCTGTCTCGCTCTGGAGCGCGTCAGCGTCTCGTAGAATTTGCTGCACTTGAGACTCAAAACCTGGGTACGGTTCCTCCGTATGTGTGTCATCAGTCAGGTTGATCTTGGGAGGTGTGGCAGGGTCATCAGTCTCACTGACAGGCTGGTGGGAGACTGTGTATACCGCGAGGTGACTGTCCTCAGTCAGCTCCGTTCGACACACCTGGTCTTTGGTCATTGGCATGACAGACGTGATGGCAATGAATTTGAAGGGTGCGGTGAACAGTGTGTTATCTGTGCTCCCTTCGGGTATCAGTGCAGGTGGAATGGGCCCAATGATGGGTAGTACAAGTTCAAAGTCATGAAAGTCATGGCTCACTAGCCATCCCAGCCGGTAGGCCTTGGGAATGTTGATGTCAGTTGCTGTGCAGTTGTTGAAGAGGATGTAGACTACACGAGATGACACTTCAGTGAGGGGTGTGGCTTCAAGTGTGAGTCCGAGTTCCACACATTCAGGTGAGGGTTGGAAGAAGCCCAGCGTGTGGTTTAAGGTTTGACCACATCGCATGTTGAGCCGAACAGCGACCCCTTTGGTGTATGCTGGTACCACCGTTCCCTGTTCGTTGACTAGGGTGCAGACCTCAGGGATGGTCTGTCCTGACATGAGGTTGTCATGGCTGATGGAAACATGTGGCTGTAAAGTCAATGGGGCCCATACCACTTCGTTAAACGTGTCCACATGAGCCCGGAGGCGAACCAAAATGTCTGCTCCGATGTAAACATCGTGGGGCGGGTCCGGAAGGACCAGGAAGTAATGGGTCAGGCACCGATGATTCCATGTCAAGCGCAGCGCACAGATTCCTCTGGCGGACACCATAGAGGAGGGGTGTGAGTTCAAAGGGAAACGGGTGCGCTTGCTGGCATAAGGCGGATCTGGTGCGTGTTCCCTGAGTGCATTGAACAGTGAGAGACTAATGGCTGAGTTGTCTGCCCACAATGCTAGAACAGTGTTCGTTGTGGTGATATCATTCAGCTGCAGGTCAGTCATGACCTTGGGGCTGTAGGTATCAGAGTCTATGGTGAGCTGAAATGTGCAGAGTAGCGAACTTGAAGTTTGCTCTGGGTCTGAGACTGTGTTCTCACGGCTGGCTGCAGGAGTTCTCGTGACCTTTGTGACTTGACAGTCTGGTTCTGTTGGGGTTGCCGTGACCTCTGTGACCTGACAGTCTTGCTCAGAAGACCTGTGTGTCTGGAGGGGAAGAGGTTCTCGCACTTGTGCCCAGAATTTCAGCTGTTTGAAGTCCAGTAAAGGTTCGAAACGGTCCAGCAGGTCTTTGCCGATGAGAAATGGATAAGTGTTCATAGGTGACACATAGACAGGATGTACAAGACTCATAGGCCCAACTGTCAGGTGAATGGGAGCTATGGTTTTGAGCTGGATGTCGTCTTGGCTGTATGACTGCACATTCAGCTTACACGTGTGAAGGTTAAGAGTGCGATTCTGTCTCTGTGCTTCAAATTTGAGTTTGTCAAACAGTTGAACGGATATCAACGTTAGGTCGGAGCCGGTGTCAACCAGGGCTTCGAGCCTCAGTTCCTTTTCCAAGGTGATGGTTAGGTAGAGTTTTCGAGCCATTCCCTTCTCGATCAGGTTCCCCAAGAGTCTGGGTGTTGGGGCTTGTGTGTTGATCGGTAGGCAGTCGGGATATGTCTCTTGTGTCTCACTGTGAGTGCAGATAACCAGGACAGCACTTTCATGTACCTTGGTGTGCGGAGTGACACTGTCTCGGTCAGGAAGTGTTGCCGTCAGCTGGAGTGAGTGGGTGTTGCTGACGTGTGGGGGTGCAACAGTTAGTTCGAGAGTCTGTGGTTGGGAAACAGTGTTCTGTGTGTTAGGTTCAGTTGCAGAAAGGTCAGGAAGGTTGATTTCAGGCGTCCGGTCCAGTCATGCGGTGTCTGGTTCATCCTTCTTGTCTGTCTTGCGGGGTTTCTTTTGTAGCAACTCCTTCAGTACCTTCAGCAGTTCTGCAGCTTCGGACTCGACCGTACTTTTCTTGTTAGCCGTGGGCTCAGATCCGCGCTTACCAGTACCACGTCGAGAGTGGTCCCTCCGTCGGTTTTCTGGGCTTGGCGTTCTGGGAGAGAGGGTTCGGCTCCTTCTGGGTTGCCGGCCGGCTTCCCATGTGCCCCTCCCCTTTTGGTTGTGGAGGGGGCGAGGCCGGTCCCAGGATCCTCCAGAGCGATTGTTCTGGCACCTTTGATGGGCATTACCACGATCATGCTGCCCTCTGCTGGCTTGGAACGGTGTAGACTCTCTGTTGACGGGTCTGTAACTGTGGTTCTGTTGGGCGCCCTCTAGGGTCAGCTCTGGGCGATGCTCAGAAACAGGGCAAATGGTTGGGTGTTTTACAGTCTTTTCAGAAATAGCCTTTTGCTTGGTGTAAGCCTTGTGAGCTAAGTCTCTTAACTGTTGGGTGGACATGCTGCGTGGACAAACCAGAACTCCCAGATGGTGATTAATCGTGGGGTGGAGGTTTCGGAGGAACAGGGTTCTGAAGCTGAGGTCCTCCTCCATACCTGGTTCGTTTCGTGCGCCGAAGTAGGTACGTCGCAGTCGATTATAAAAGTTCTGTGGGGTTTCAAGTCGACCTTGCCTGAGGTCCACAGCAGCGATGAGCCCCTGGACTGATTCTGGATCAGAGTATTCACGAATTAAAGCTCGTCGTAGCTGTCCGTAGTCCGCTTTGACAGTCTCTGGTTGGCGGTCTAGAAAGCTACGCACGTCCCGGTTAGACGTGATTCTGAGTAGGTACAATCTGTCCCAGGTGTTCGCGTTAGCGACAGTCTGCAGGTGAAAGTCTATGTCTTGCAAGTAGGCGTGAACGTCGTGTCCTCCTGCAGGGTCTGGGCTGAATGTAGGGATATTCCTGGCCAGCTTGTCAAGGTCTTTATGAGCTACGTGGCTGCTGACCCTGACTTCCTGGAAGGGCTTCCCTTCCTCAGTTGCTGGCGGGGATTCGTGGAGGCTCGTGGGTGACAGTCTGAGTGTTGGGCTGTCACCCCCCTTTCTAGCTCTTGGTTCTTGGCTAAAAGGTGCGGACCAGCTGGTCGGGGGAAACTCTGTGTGGTGTGTTTCCCCTTCCTGGTCCCTTTGCAGTTTATATGCATGTTTCAGTTCTCTGTGAACAAGGTCAAGTTCATCTTTGAGATCATGTCTTTGCTGGACAAGCTCGTTGATCTCGGCTCGGGCAGCCTGCAAGTGTTTTTCAGAGGCTTTGGCTCTAGCATCTTTGTCTTTAAGTGCAGTGTTGGCTCTCTCTAAGAGAGCTTTGCCTTGCCGGAGCTGTTCGTTGAGTTCTTCCCTGGTGTCTTTCTCTGACTGCTCTCTGCGGTCTGTGTCTAGACGCAGATGTTCCAGGGTCTTTCGAAGTCTTTCTACTTCTTTCTCACGTTCTGTGTCCGTTTTACCCTCTTTCTCGGTCTCTAGAAGTAGTTGATCTAGATGACGCTGGGTGAGGGCCTGGTTTCTCCGGGCCTCCTCGGCTTGGAGCTTTAGTGTTGCCGCTTCCTGTTCCAGGTCGGTGTGGCTCTTTTCTCTTAGCCGTGCCTGGGCGACAAGGTTGTGGGCGAGGCTCCCGAGGATCTTGGCCAGTTCTTTGTGAGAGTAACTCTGCGTCGGGTCGTGTGCTGTCAGCTTGTCTAGCTCCGTGTCCAGTTCCTCCTGGTTCAGCTGTTGCAGATCACTGGTGTCCTCAGACGGACCAGTGTTCGTCATTGCTTCCAGCCATACCGCTAGGCGATCCCAAGGGACAGCGGGACTGGATGAACGGGACATACTGGTTCACTGTGGGCGAGAGAAACACAGCACACACACACACAAAGAGGCCAATGCAAGTTTGTTCTAAGGTTTACGAGCTCTTGTGCGGACTATGCCGTCGACAAGAATTTTGGCTAACTGATGTAGACAGTTAGACAGTTAGGCAATTAGGCGGGCCAATTTTTGGATCGGCCTGAAATAGAGGCTTTGACGGGCGGTAGCCCTGTGGGTCACCTGGTGACGCCGGCTGCTTGGTTGTCACTCTATTAATTTGCTTTCCTTGGGGTCTCTTGGTGAACTGAAAGAAACAAGATTACGACAGTCCGGACAGTGAAGGTAGGAAAGAGCACAGTGAAAACAAACACAAAATGAATTGGTCTGCAATAACAAGGAGAATAAGCGCGAACGCTGGGAGTGTTAGAGAAGCACTAAAGGGGTTAAGCCTGCTACCTTTCGTAAGAGTTTCTGATAGGGCCTACAGCATGTGTGGCTATCGGGGTAGGAAACCTAGGAAAAGGGTGCGGCTTAGAGAGGAAAGGTGGGCCAAACGTTTAGGCTATACTAGGGGTAGTATCTAATATTTGGCTTATAATGTAGGTTTTAACACATTTAGTTTATCCGGGGTGATTTGAGGTCGCTCAGGTGGAAACCAGTGGCGCAGTCGGCCTTCCGGGCGTTCCCAGACACTCAACTGCCGTGTCCTCGGTCCTTGTTACTCTGTCGCGTTACGCCCGCTCAAACAGTTTTGACTTTAAACACGACCTGACAGCACCCACCCGTCAACCGCCAGCCAGCACAGCAAAGTCGGCACGTTCCCTAGAACCCTCTTTTTCAAGAGTGGCCCACTTTTAGGCCCCGGTTTAGGTAGTGGTCCCAGACATTGCCTTGTGTGTGTCAGCTGAACTGGTTGACCGGCTTTGGAGTGTCAGATTGCTGATGTCGCCACTGCGTGCCGCAACGGCGAACAGAGGTAAAAGAAACCGAGATTCACACACAGCCGGTGCCGGTCACGTTGGTTGGACAACCTTGCTCGTGGAGACCACGTTGAGACGATTCTCAGTTCACCACAGATGCTTGTGAGCCTTACAATAAATACACAAAAGAGGGTAAACAGGCGAACTCAAAATTAATTAAGACTCTATTGTTTACCGGATCAAGTGATTCATGGTTGCAGGCGAAAAGGAAATGCAAAATCCTATATCGAGAGTGATTTAGAAAAAGGCAAAGGTTTCTATCAAATAATGATAAACAAAAGGCAATTCTGATAATGTTGGTAACTATCAAAATGAACCTAACCCAAATGAGAGGAAGAAAATAAATAAATAAAAATTTAACAAAAAAAAAAAAATTAATAAAATTAAATTAAATAGAAAATTAAAATTAAAATTAAACAAGACAAACTTAATTCAAATTAAATTCAAAACAAGTTTAAAATTTAAATTTAAATCAGCCTGTAGGGAGAATGTAAATAAAAGAAAGCAAGTCCAAATAATATCCTATAACAATTTAATGCTACGTTGGAGTATCCTAAATCAGCAAGGGAAACAGGAATAAGCACTTCACACAGAATTGGAAGAAAGTGGAAAAGAGAGAGAAAGCTGTAAGCTGACTTAGCAGGGTACGGCCGCACGGTGGCGTCCTTCCTTCCAAGCGGACTGTCAGTGATTTGAAGAGATCTTATCTCAATTTAAGTTAAAAGAAATTCATTTTTCCTTTTACACTCAAATTCAAAATAAGTGTTTTTAATCAGCGAGAATGAGACCTGGTTGCTGCCTAATGCTAGTAAAATTGCATAAATGAAAACGTTTCTAACAGTAATCAATAAACAATTCACATGCTCTACTTAGGAAGGAAATTTTGTTAAGACAAAATTAATAGCGGAGAGAACTATCTGTAATCCTCCACGCGATGGCGCAGTCGAGTCCACCAAACTAGAGTTAGTTAGGAGGACTGCTCACCAGATGGCGCTATTGCGCCCGTTCGGGATAAAGTTATGATGAAGTGCTCGAGAGCTGTCAGGTTGCCCTCTGGTGTCTAGCACGCGGAGTTGCAACTGCTTATGTGACCAGAAATCGAATAATGGTTGCACATATATTTAAAACACAAATCACCATGTACCCTTCAGACCGCGGCGGGTCTCTTTGTGCACTATTTTGCACAGAAAGAAAATGTGGAAAACAGGAATTTACATCTGCTTACTTCACATTTAAGAGAACTCCAATAGACATTTATCAAACTAGCTGATCGTTCAGCCTGTATGAGTTAAATGTTTTAGGTCAAGATTAAATTGGTTAGCTAGGCCAATGTTCGACCAGGAGTTATCGTTTATTTAACGATATAATATTATATTAGGCCTATTATTGAAAAGAGGAAACTCGCTCAATTTCAATCTTCCGCTTGCAAGAAGATTTCGTCGTTCAAGTCAAGCGGGACAAAACAATATTACTCATGTACGGACTGTGCAGAGATTTCCTTATCTTTGCCAGACGTATAATATTGTCAATTTAGCATCTCTTAATATGCTTAGACTGAGCTCGGCGTTGTGCCTCGTCAGTGAGTGAGTTCGCGATGTCTCACAGTTCAATCAAATGAACGGGAACGCGCATGCATAATATTAATACCCAAAAATACACATGAATATGAATATTAATATTGCTCACAAAAACAAAGTTTGAAACTGCCCGAATAATCTCCACCACCTGTAACAACAATAACTTCTGGGGAATAATTAACTCAAATGGTATGAATATTCATGAGTTTATGAATATTATTGGCTTGTTGTACAGAAAAATTAACGTATAACGGAACCTTTAATCATTTAAAAGTAACCTTTATCCAAATTGATTTCTTCATCAATTATCAATCTTACAAACCTTAAGAAACATTGATCTGTTTGATCAAGACAAATAATATCTCTTATGTTTGCACAATTTATATTACTAAAATAGTAATACATGAAAATCAAGCTTAAATGGGTAGCTTGGATCTTACGCTTCAGTGACTTCGAGATTTGTGAGCAAAACAATACGGATTCAATTCAATGCAATTATTGGGTTTTAATAAAACAACTACAGAATACAAAGCTACGAATCACACGGGGGTAAATATGCATATATATATATAGGAGAAACAAAATGATATGGTACAAACAAGGAAAAATCAAACTTAACAGAATCAAATCAAAAAGGAAAAGAATGATGGAAAGAGAGAATTCACGAGGGAGAGAGAGAGAGAGAGAGAGAGAGAGAGAGAGAGAGAGAGAGAGAGAGAGAGAGAGAGAGAGAGAGAGAGAGAGAGAGAGAGAGAGAGAGAGAGAGAGAGAGAGAGAGAGAGAGACAGTTCACCAAAACCCTTCAGACATTTATGATTTCGTGAATCAGGATTAATTAAGACAACCTCGTACAAGCAGTTAAAGGTGAAATATAATACTTGCATTAGGCTCTCTCGTGTGCGTGTCTGAGTTCGAATCGTCGTGGAAGTTCGCTAAGGATGAGTCCGGAGAATTTCGGTGAAGTTCAGGAAAGTCGCTCCAGAAGTTGCAAGTCTCTCAGTCTTGGCTGGGTGCCAAAGGAATCCCTCTCTCAATGGCAAGAAATGCCAGGGTGGTCCTTTCGGAATGGCAAGGATGCCGTGTCTCTCTCAATGGCAAGGAAGCCAAGGGGGCTCTCTCGTTGTGGCGGAATGCAAAGAGTTAAGGTCAGTTCCCGTTTTTATGGACACAATGACCAACGCCCTTATCCTGGAGTGATCCAATCGCGCACGGGAGACCAAAGGCGCGAGTTTTTCATTGTCCTTTGTTCGTGGACAACCCCCCCTGCTCTGAGTTAATCAGTAGGGTGGAAATTCTAAAGCCTCTATTTCTTCAGAAAGCTGGTATTTTTGTAATAATGCGTCTTGTAGTAATCTGTGAACGATATTCGGTACATTCGGGTTTCTGCGATCGAGATGATACCAAACACTATCGTTCTGTGATTTTAGAATACAGAGGCACAAGCATTTTTACAATTAGTGGCATACCAAATAAATTGTACATACAGTAAACATCCTAGCTATTTTAATACATCGTATAAGGACATCAAATCAACACAATATATATATTTGGACATTATTAAGACAGTTCTTTTAGTCCATATGTTACCTATGAGTTGGGTATGTGAGATGGGTCCGAAAGTTCAGTGTGTTCAACTATGTGTGTGTGCGCTCATTCGCACAAAAGACTATGTGTGTGTATTGTTTCGAAACTTCACGTGGTCATCTGTGTGTGTATTGTTTGCCTATTGCACACAGGATATGTATGTTCGTTTGAGGAGTCACATGATCGCCTAAGGCTTTGAAGTTTGTGAAGAACTATTCAACTCTTGAGTTGTTCATTAACTTAGGATAGCCGCATAACACAGACCCTTTATTCAGTGTGATCTGATTTAATGATGAGTCCAATGATTTGGACTTCCTGCCATCTGGCTTGAGTGAATCAATGCTGTTACATGTGTGTGCAGTGTGTGTGTGTATGTATATGTGTGTATGTGCAGTGTGTGTGTATGTTTGTGTATGTACGTATGTGTGTATGTTTGTGTGTGTATGTGTACAGTGTGTGTGTGTGTGTGCAGTGTGTGTATGTTTGTGTGTGTGTGCAGTGTGTGTGTTTGTGTGTATGTGCATTGTATGTGCAGTGTGTTTGTGTATGTGCAGTGTGTGGTTGTGTATGTGCAGTGTGTGTGTTCGTATATGTGTGTGTGCAGTGTGTATGTTTGTGTGTGTGTTCGTATATGTGTGTATGTGCAGTATGTGTGTGTGCAGTGTGTGTGTGTGTGCAGTGTGTATGTTTGTGTGTGTGTGCAGTGTGTATGTGCAGTGTATGTGCAGTGTGTGTGTGTGTATGTTTGTGTGTGTGTATGTGCAGTGTGTGTGTGTGTGTATGTTTGTGTGTGTGCAGAGTGTATGTTTGTGTGTGTGTTCGTATATGTGTGTATGTTTGTGTGTGTGTGCAGTATGTGTGTGTGTGTGTGTGCAGTGTGTGTGTGTGTGTGTGCAGTGTGTGTGTGTGTGTGTGCAGTGTGTGTGTGTGTGTGTGTGTGCAGTGTGTATGTTTGTGTGTGTGTGCAGTGTGTTTGTGCAGTGTATGTGCAGTGTGTGTGTATGTGCAGTGTGTGTGTGTGTGTGCGTGCAGTGTGTATGTGCAGTGTGTGTGTATGTGCAGTGTGTGTGTGTGTGTGTGTGCAGTGTGTGTGCAGTGTGTATGTTTGTGTGTGTTCATATATGTGTGTATGTGCAGTGTGTGTGTGTGTGTGTGCGCAGTGTGTATGTTTGTGTGTGTGTTCATATATGTGTGTATGTGCAGTATGTGTGTGTGTGTGTGCGCAGTGTGTGTGTGTGTGTGTGTGTGTGTGTGCAGTGTGTATGTTTGTGTGTGTTTGTGTGCAGTGTGTATGTGCAGTGTATGTGCAGTGTGTGTGTGTGTATGTGCAGTGTGTGTGTGTGTGCAGTGTGTGTGTGTGTGTGTGTATGTGCAGTGTGTGTGTATGTGCAGTGTGTGTGTATGTGTATGTGTGCAGTGTGTGTGTGTGCAGTGTGTATGTTTGTGTGTGTTCGTATATGTGTGTGTGCAGTGTGTGTGTTCGTATATGTGTGTATGTGCAGTGTGTGTGTGTGTGTGTTCGTATATGTGTGTATGTGCAGTGTGTGTGTGTGCGTGTGTGTATGTGCAGTGTGTGTGTGTGTGCGTGTGTGTATGTGCAGTGTATGTGCAGTGTGTATGTGTGTATGTTTGTGTGTGTGTGTGCAGTGTGTATGTTTGTGTGTGTGTTCGTACATGTGTGTATGTTTGTGTGTGTGTGTGTGTGTGCAGTGTGTATGTTTGTGTGTATGTTTGTGTGTGTGTGCAGTGTGTGTGTGTGTGTGCAGTGTGTATGTTTGTGTGTATGTGTGTGTGCAGTGTGTGTGTGTGTGCAGTGTGTGTGTGTGTGTGCAGTGTGTATGTTTGTGTGTATGTGTATGTGCAGTGTGTGTGTGTGTGCGTGTGTGTATGTGCAGTGTATGTGCAGTGTGTATGTGTGTATGTTTGTGTGTGTGTGTGCAGTGTGTATGTTTGTGTGTGTGTTCGTACATGTGTGTATGTTTGTGTGTGTGTGTGTGTGTGCAGTGTGTATGTTTGTGTGTATGTTTGTGTGTGTGTGCAGTGTGTGTGTGTGTGTGCAGTGTGTATGTTTGTGTGTATGTGTGTGTGCAGTGTGTATGTTTGTGTGTATGTTTGTGTGTGTGTGTGTGTGTGTGTGTGTGTGTGTGCGCAGTGTGTATGTTTGTGTGTGTGTGTGTGTGCAGTGTGTATGTTTGTGTGTATGTTTGTGTGTGTGTGCAGTGTGTATGTTTGTGTGTGTGTGCAGTGTGTATGTTTGTGTGTGTGTGCAGTGTGTATGTTTGTGTGTGTGTGCAGTGTGTGTGTGCAGTGTGTAGTGTGTGTGTGCAGTGTGTATGTTTGTGTGTGTGTGCAGTGTGTATGTTTGTGTGTGTGTGCAGTGTGTATGTTTGTGTGTGTGTGCAGTGTGTATGTTTGTGTGTGTGTGCAGTGTGTATGTTTGTGTGTATGTTAATAATGAGAGCTGCTGGTCTCTGTGTCTACTCATGTCAAGCTCTGGTTGTGAGTCTGTGGTGGAGTATCAGTGTTAGAGTCATGACACAACTCGTGTGGTTTAGTGTGACAGTCGAACCTGAGGGAGTGTGTAGAGGTTTCCTCACAGGAGCGCGGCCGGGATCAGCGCTGGTGGACGGACAAACGGAGTCATGCTTCCTTTTAGCCGAGCGGGACACGGATCCGTACGGTCTACAGCTTCTCCCGGAGTCGCTGCCCTCCGCGGACGCCAGTCTGGATGGCTGTGGCTCATTCCTGCTCCCGACTCCTGTGCATCCCGTCTGCAGAGCCAGGCGGTCGATGCGGCTTTTGAGGAGCGGATTGGGAAGAGGGTTAGAGCTCCGGGAGAAAGGAACGCCGGTGAACGGGTCGTTGGGCTGCCGGCCCCATGTGGCCTCTCTCTTCTGGTACTCCTCTAACGTGCTGCTATCGATGTTCATTCCGCTGGGAAGGATCATCGGGAAAACCATGAGTTCTTGCGTCAGCGGGTCGAGGAATTCCTCCGGAATGTCGGTTGTGATAACAGGATCCGGTTGGGGAGGTGCATCAGTCGAGGGGTTTGTTGTGGTCAGGCTGTTGAGGTGTGCATCCCGAATCTTTCCCAGCTCAGCCGCAGGACAGCCACGAGACGGCGAAGCCCACACGGCGAGGGATCTGATTCCCAGCGCAGACGCAGCTCCGCTGAAGGGAATGCCGATCCGGAGCTGAGCGACGCATCCGAGCGATCCGCGGCTCCACAGCTCCTGCGCTTTAGCTCCAGCCGGAGGCGGAGGCGGAGGCTCGGGGAACGGATCTCGCGGTCGGAACGCCGGATGCAGGAAACACACCTGCAGCTCCTCCTGAAGATCACAGCGGGACACGAGCTGGAACGGCCCTCCACGCTCCGAACACGCCAGG
>CM042253.1:1545147-1557647 GCA_023566225.1 Romanogobio albipinnatus | reverse complement strand
CCGACAATCACACACTAGAGCTGCACTGATCAAAACAAACACACAACTCTCCGACAATCACACACTAGAGCTGCACTGATCAAAACAAACACACAACTCTCCGACAATCACACACTAGAGCTGCACTGATCAAAACAAACTCACAACTCTCCGACAATCACACACTAGAGCTGCACTGATCAAAACAAACACACAACTCTCCGACAATCACACACTAGAGCTGCACTGATCAAAACAAACACACAACTCTCCGACAATCACACACTAGAGCTGCACTGATCAAAACAAACACACAACTCTCCGACAATCACACACTAGAGCTGCACTGATCAAAACAAACACACAACTCTCCGACAATCACACACTAGAGCTGC
Organism: Romanogobio albipinnatus; assembly: GCA_023566225.1. Taxonomy (NCBI): domain Eukaryota; kingdom Metazoa; phylum Chordata; class Actinopteri; order Cypriniformes; family Gobionidae; genus Romanogobio; species Romanogobio albipinnatus. The sequence goes on along the minus strand of CM042253.1, from coordinate 1,557,273 downwards.
ACTGATCAAAACAAACACACAACTCTCCGACAATCACACACTAGAGCTGCACTGATCAAAACAAACACACAACTCTCCGACAATCACACACTAGAGCTGCACTGATCAAAACAAACACACAACTCTCCGACAATCACACACTAGAGCTGCACTGATCAAAACAAACACACAACTCTCCGACAATCACACACTAGAGCTGCACTGATCAAAACAAACACACAACTCTCCGACAATCACACACTAGAGCTGCACTGATCAAAACAAACACACAACTCTCCGACAATCACACACTAGAGCTGCACTGATCAAAACAAACACACAACTCTCCGACAATCACACACTAGAGCTGCACTGATCAAAACAAACACACAACTCTCCGACAATCACACACTAGAGCTGCACTGATCAAAACAAACACACAACTCTCCGACAATCACACACTAGAGCTGCACTGATCAAAACAAACACACAACTCTCCGACAATCACACACTAGAGCTGCACTGATCAAAACAAACACACAACTCTCCGACAATCACACACTAGAGCTGCACTGATCAAAACAAACACACAACTCTCCGACAATCACACACTAGAGCTGCACTGATCAAAACAAACACACAACTCTCCGACAATCACACACTAGAGCTGCACTGATCAAAACAAACTCACAACTCTCCGACAATCACACACTAGAGCTGCACTGATCAAAACAAACACACAACTCTCCGACAATCACACACTAGAGCTGCACTGATCAAAACAAACACACAACTCTCCGACAATCACACACTAGAGCTGCACTGATCAAAACAAACACACAACTCTCCGACAATCACACACTAGAGCTGCACTGATCAAAACAAACACACAACTCTCCGACAATCACACACTAGAGCTGCACTGATCAAAACAAACACACAACTCTCCGACAATCACACACTAGAGCTGCACTGATCAAAACAAACACACAACTCTCCGACAATCACACACTAGAGCTGCACTGATCAAAACAAACTCACAACTCTCCGACAATCACACACTAGAGCTGCACTGATCAAAACAAACACACAACTCTCCGACAATCACACACTAGAGCTGCACTGATCAAAACAAACACACAACTCTCCGACAATCACACACTAGAGCTGCACTGATCAAAACAAACTCACAACTCTCCGACAATCACACACTAGAGCTGCACTGATCAAAACAAACACACAACTCTCCGACAATCACACACTAGAGCTGCACTGATCAAAACAAACACACAACTCTCCGACAATCACACACTAGAGCTGCACTGATCAAAACAAACACACAACTCTCCGACAATCACACACTAGAGCTGCACTGATCAAAACAAACACACAACTCTCCGACAATCACACACTAGAGCTGCACTGATCAAAACAAACACACAACTCTCCGACAATCACACACTAGAGCTGCACTGATCAAAACAAACTCACAACTCTCCGACAATCACACACTAGAGCTGCACTGATCAAAACAAACACACAACTCTCCGACAATCACACACTAGAGCTGCACTGATCAAAACAAACACACAACTCTCCGACAATCACACACTAGAGCTGCACTGATCAAAACAAACACACAACTCTCCGACAATCACACACTAGAGCTGCACTGATCAAAACAAACACACAACTCTCCGACAATCACACACTAGAGCTGCACTGATCAAAACAAACACACAACTCTCCGACAATCACACACTAGAGCTGCACTGATCAAAACAAACTCACAACTCTCCGACAATCACACACTAGAGCTGCACTGATCAAAACAAACACACAACTCTCCGACAATCACACACTAGAGCTGCACTGATCAAAACAAACACACAACTCTCCGACAATCACACACTAGAGCTGCACTGATCAAAACAAACACACAACTCTCCGACAATCACACACTAGAGCTGCACTGATCAAAACAAACACACAACTCTCCGACAATCACACACTAGAGCTGCACTGATCAAAACAAACACACAACTCTCCGACAATCACACACTAGAGCTGCACTGATCAAAACAAACACACAACTCTCCGACAATCACACACTAGAGCTGCACTGATCAAAACAAACACACAACTCTCCGACAATCACACACTAGAGCTGCACTGATCAAAACAAACACACAACTCTCCGACAATCACACACTAGAGCTGCACTGATCAAAACAAACACACAACTCTCCGACAATCACACACTAGAGCTGCACTGATCAAAACAAACACACAACTCTCCGACAATCACACACTAGAGCTGCACTGATCAAAACAAACACACAACTCTCCGACAATCACACACTAGAGCTGCACTGATCAAAACAAACACACAACTCTCCAACAATCACACACTAGAGCTGCACTGATCAAAACAAACACACAACTCTCCGACAATCACACACTAGAGCTGCACTGATCAAAACAAACACACAACTCTCCGACAATCACACACTAGAGCTGCACTGATCAAAACAAACACACAACTCTCCGACAATCACACACTAGAGCTGCACTGATCAAAACAAACACACAACTCTCCGACAATCACACACTAGAGCTGCACTGATCAAAACAAACACACAACTCTCCGACAATCACACACTAGAGCTGCACTGATCAAAACAAACTCACCCGCAGGAGAAGAACAGCGGCGGCGGCGCTGACGTCATAGATACTTCCGGGAGCACAGGTGCGCGCGCGGCTCACTGCTGCCACCCGCTGGCGGGAAACGACTACCGTTATCGTCTTGGCTTGCGTTTAATATATATATACATTTTTAATTTAATCGAGTTTTAAATGATTGGATGTCATAATTTTAATTATTACAGTACTATAAAGTAAAATATTAATTAAGTAGTTTGGAGTTATTATCTCGCGCGCACACTTGTTTGGACTGGAGGGGCGCGCGCAGAAACATCCACACACAACATAAACATCAAAATGACACCCGTGTCCACAAAATCTACAAGTATATTCGTGTTTGCGAATTCATAAGTGATCATAAGTGAAACCTGAGAAGTTGAGGAGTAAACAAACCCAAAAACTCTCGGATCTCGGCGTTTTACAAAAGAAGTTGACAGTCATTACAGATTTTATTAAAATATGGAATCCATTTTTTTTGTCTAAACAGTTTCACTTCAATTGATTTATGTATTTATTTATTTCCATCAGAAGCACCATAAGGTAAGCCTTATTTTTTAAATATATTTCATATTTATATCATATTTATATTTATATTGAATATATCTACTGGGTAGTTTTGTTCTAGAACAGAAATATATAAATATACCTGTCTAAATGGTCAGGGATGTGGTATTCTTTAAAGTACATGTTGGTTTTAATGGGAAATAATAAAACACTTATTATGTTTATCAAATGTCTCAAAAAAGATGATATGGATTTATGTGTCTTTATCGTTTAATGTGTTTTTGATTGAGTATTTTTACGCAAGTCATTACAGTAACATAAATACAAACAATAGAAGTATAAAAACATAGCATTTGTTCTCTAAATAAATTAATTACATCATCAAATCAAATAATTACATCAGAACTACATCAAAAGGGATATGGTTTTGGAAATTGTTGATGCATTTGAACCATTTCATAGTATTCCCTGCTGAAACAAATAACTAAAACCAGCTTAAGCTGTTTGGCTGGTCTTAGCTGGAGTCTGGTCATAACTGGTCTAGCAGGCTGGTTTTAGAGGGGTTTGAACACTTCTTTAGCTGGTCAGGCTGGGAGACCATCTGAAAACCAGCTAAATCCAGCTGGACACTAGCTAAACACTGGCTTAAACCAGCTAAAACCATCTGATCACCAGTTTAAACCATCTGAACACCAGCTTAAACCATCTGAAGACCTGTGTTAAGTTAACCATCTGAAAACTGGCTTAAACCAGCTAAAACAAGCTAAACAGTGGCTTAAACCAGCTAAATACCGGCTTGAACCAGCTAAAACCAGCTGAACACCGGCTTAAACCAGCAGAACACTGGCTTAAATCAGCTAACACCAACTGAACACCAGTTTAAACCAGCTAAAACTAGCTAAAAAGCAGCTTAACCCATCTGAACAGCATCTTAAACCAGTTGAACGCCAGTTTAAATCAGCTAAAACCAACTGAACACTGGCTTAAACCAGCTAAAACTAGCTAAACAGCAGCTTAAACCAGCTAAAACCAGCTTAACCCAGCTGAACAGCATCTTAAACCAGTTGAACGCCAGTTAAAATCAGCTAAAACTAGCTAAACAGCGGCTTAAACCAGCTTAACCCAGCTGAACATCATCTTAAACAAGCTTAAACCAGCAGAACACTGGCTTAAACCAGCTAAGACCAACTGAACACTGGCTTAAACCATCTGAACACCAGCATTAACCAGCTGAACACAGACTTAAACCATCTGAACACCGGCTTAAATCAGCAGAACACTGGCTTAAACCAGTTGAACAGCATCTTAAACCATCTTAAACCAGTTGAACACTGTCTTAAACCAGTTTAAACCAGCTGAACGCCAGTTTAAACCAGGTAAAAATAGCTAAACACCAGCTTAAACCAGATGAACACTGCTTAAACGATCTTAAACCAGTTGAACACTGTCTTAAACCAGTTTAAACCAGCTGAACGCCAGTTTAAACCAGGTAAAAATAGCTAAACTTCATCTTAAACCAGATGTACACTGCTTAAACCATCTTAAACCAGCAGAACACCGGCTTAAACCAGTTGAACAGCATCTTAAACCAGCTTAAACCAGCTGAACGCCAGTTTAAACCAGGTAAAAATAGCTAAACTTCATCTTAAACCAGATGTACACTGCTTAAACCATCTTAAACCAGCAGAACACCGGCTTAAACCAGTTGAACAGCATCTTAAACCAGCTTAAACCAGCTGAACGCCAGTTTAAACCAGGTAAAAATAGCTAAACTTCATCTTAAACCAGATGTACACTGCTTAAACCATCTTAAACCAGCAGAACACTGGCTTAAACCAGTTGAACAGCATCTTAAACCAGTTTAAACCAGCTGAACGCCAGTTTAAACCAGGTAAAAATAGCTAAACTTCATCTTAAACCAGATGTACACTGCTTAAACCATCTTAAACCAGCAGAACACTGGCTTAAACCAGTTGAACAGCATCTTAAACCAGCTTAAACCATTTGAACACTGTCTTAAACCAGTTTAAACCAGCTGAACGCCAGTTTAAACTAGCTAAACATCATCTTAAACCAGATGAACACTGCTTAAACCATCTTAAACCAGCAGAACACCGGCTTAAACCAGTTGAACAGCATCTTAAACCAGCTTAAACCAGCTGAACGCCAGTTTAAACCAGGTAAAAATAGCTAAACTTCATCTTAAACCAGATGTACACTGCTTAAACCATCTTAAACCAGCAGAACACCGGCTTAAACCAGTTGAACAGCATCTTAAACCAGCTTAAACCAGCTGAACGCCAGTTTAAACCAGGTAAAAATAGCTAAACTTCATCTTAAACCAGATGTACACTGCTTAAACCATCTTAAACCAGCAGAACACCGGCTTAAACTAGTTGAACAGCATCTTAAACCAGCTTAAACCATTTGAACACTGTCTTAAACCAGTTTAAACCAGCTGAACGCCAGTTTAAACTAGCTAAACATCATCTTAAACCAGATGAACACTGCTTAAACCATCTTAAACCAGCAGAACACCGGCTTAAACCAGTTGAACAGCATCTTAAACCAGCTTAAACCATTTGAACACTGTCTTAAACCAGTTTAAACCAGCTGAACGCCAGTTTAAACTAGCTAAACATCATCTTAAACCAGATGAACACTGCTTAAACCATCTTAAACCAGCAGAACACCGGCTTAAACCAGTTGAACAGCATCTTAAACCAGCTTAAACCATTTGAACACTGTCTTAAACCAGTTTAAACCAGCTGAACGCCAGTTTAAACTAGCTAAACATCATCTTAAACCAGTTGAACACTGTCTTAAACCAGTTTAAACCAGCTGAACGGCGGTTCAGGTAAAACTAGATGAGCATGAGCCTTAACCAGCTAAAACTAGCATAGGCTGGTTTTAGCTGTGTGTTTTTTCAGCAGGTCACATGTTACAGAAAAACAAAGCTGAAATATTGGCTTTATTAATTCACAATAATCAGAACGATGAAATAACAGTAATTTTCATATTTTCAAAATATTCACACGTAATATGTTGGTATACTGTAAATAACGATTTCACATAAAGAACCATCATGTTCACAGCCTGCCTGTCTACCCACAACACAGAACATAGCAGCAGCTCTCAGAGAACCTTCCAAAACACCAATGAAGAAGAAGTCAAAGCACGATCGCTTGGCGTTTTTGCACCGAATAAAAACAAAAACTGAGACAAAAACAACTTTTCTTTTTTTCAAGTAATTCTATCTGCAGATAGGAGCCCTCTGTGTGTCGTCTCATGACCCCTGGTGTTCACGTGTGGTCACTGCAGGCCGGGGCAGTGATGATGGGAACGGATGCTCCCACGATCCCTGAAACACCAAATCATCACTGAAGCTTCCAGATTCATTCAAATACACAGCACATCACGACCGGTCCGCTTGAGTTATTACTTCTGCTCACTAAAGCTGTGTTTATGATCATAACTCCAGTAATCAGTGAAATATTCCTCCAGTGTAGATCAGCTGTACACACACACACACACACACACACTCCAGTGTAGATCAGCTGTTCTCTATGTGAATATATAGTAAAGTGATCAAATCATCATTACTCCAGTCTTCAGTGTCACATGACCCTTCTCTAATCACTCTCATGAGGATTTGCATCCAAGCCTCACATCACCAAGTGCAATGCAAAGCGTGGGATGCAGTGGGGTAAAGCGCGCCGCCACTGAACTCTAGAGCACTGGAGACGTGTTCTCTGAGTGAAAAATCACGCTTCTCTGTCTGACAATCCCATGGACGAGTCTGGGTTTGGCGGTTGCCAGGAGAACGGGACTTGCCTGACTGCATTGTGCCAAGTGTAAAGTTTGGTGGAGGGGGGATTATGGGGTGGGGGTTGTTTTTCAGGGGTTGGCCCCTTAGTTCCAGTGAAAGGAACTCTTAATGCTTCACCAAGACATTTTGGACCATTTCATGCTCCCGACTTTGTGGGAACAGTTTAGGGAACGGCCCCTTCCAGTCCCAACATGACTGCGCACCAGTGCACACTGATTTAAACCAGCTTAAACCAGCTGAACACTGGCTTAAACCAGCTGAACACCAGTTTAATACCAGTTGAACAGCATCTTAAACCAGCTGAACACCGGCTTAAACCAGTTGAACACTGTCTTAAACCAGCTGAATGCCAGTTTAGACCAGCTAAAAATAGCTAAACAGAGGCTTAAACCAGCGTAAACGAGCTAAACATCAGCTTAAACCAGATGAACACTGATTTAAACCAGCTTAAACCAGCTGAAAACTGGCTTAAACCAGCTAAAACCAGCTGAACAGAGGCTTAAACCAGATGAACACTGATTTAAACCAGCTGAACACCGGCTTAAACCAGCTAAAACTACCTAAACAGCAGCTTAAACCAGTTGAACAGCATCTTAAACCAGCTTAAACCAGTTGAACACTGTCTTAAACCAGTTTAAACCAGCTGAACACCAGTTTAGACCAGCTAAAACTACCTAAACAACAGCTTAAACCAGTTGAACAGCATCTTAAACCAGCTTAAACCAGTTGAACACGGTCTTAAATCAGTTTAAACCAGCTGAATGCCAGTTTAGACCAGCTAAAAATAGCTAAACATCAGCTTAAACCAGATAAACAGTGATTTAAACCGGCTTAAACCAGCGTAAACCAGCTAAACATCAGCTTAAACCAGATGAACACTGGCTTAAACCAACTTAAACCAGCTAAACATCATCTTAAACCAGATGAACACTGGCTTAAATCAGCTTAAACCAGCTAAACATCAGCTTAAACCAGTTGAACACCGGCTTAAACCAGCTAAACATCAGTTTAAACCAGCTGAACACCGGCTTAAACCAGCTAAACATCACCTTAAACCAGATGAACACTGATTTAAACCGGCTTAAACCAGCGTAAACGAGCTAAACATCAGCTTAAACCAGCTGAACACCGGCTTAAACCAGCTAAACATCAGCCTAAACCAGATGAACACTGATTTAAACCGGCTTAAACCAGCGTAAACGAGCTAAACATCAGTTTAAACCAGCTGAACACCGGCTTAAACCAGCTAAACATCAGCTTAAACCAGATGAACACTGATTTAAACCGGCTTAAACCAGCGTAAACAAGCTTAACATCATCTTAAACCAGCTGAACACCGGCTTAAACCAGCTAAACATCAGTTTAAACCAGATGAACACTGATTTAAACCGGCTTAAACCAGAGTAAACGAGCTAAACATCAGTTTAAACCAGATGAACACTGATTTAAACCGGCTTAAATCAGCGTAAACAAGCTAAAAATCATCTTAAACCAGATGAACAACGGCTTAAACCAGCTAAACATCAGTTTAAACCAGATGAACACTGATTTAAACCATCTTAAACCAGCTGAACACCAGTTTAAACCAGCTAAAACTACCTAAACAACGGCTTAAACCAGTTGAACAGCATCTTAAACCACCAAAGCGCCGCTCCATAAAGACACGGATGAGCGAGTTTGGTGTGGAGGAACTGGAGTCCTGACCTCAACCCGATAGAACACCTTTGGGATGAATTAGAGCGGAGACTGAGAGCCAGGCCTTCTCGTCCAACATCACAAATGCGCTTAAACACACTCCTAAACCTTGAGGAAAGAAGAGCAGAAGCTGTTACGATCCTTCAGAAATCATTCTAATGTGAGAATGAGGAATGTTTCACTGTTTCACTGGATTTATGATCAGTGGTGAGCACTCTTTCAGAAACTCTTGACCCTTCGCTGATGACCAGATGTCACAGGGTGAAAGATGTGTGCATGTCTTTCGATTTAGAACTGCATTCGTCTTTCTGTCAGCTCAGCCCTCGGGTCTCTGTTAGCACAGACGTCGATTGTCTCTGACAAATGTCTAAATCTCTGTGGACTCGATCCGCTCCAGGCGAGAAGGCCCCGGCCACGGAGGCGCCAGCTGATGCAGGGCCGGCGGTTTGGGGTCGTCCACGGCCGGGGACAGGGTGGCGGTCACCGGGACGGGAATGGAGAGGCTGATGGGCGGCGGGGATCCGGGCGTCGTGGTCCGTTTGGCTCCGAGCTGCCCGACCCGCTCCTCCAGCGCCTGGTTCCTCTGCAGCGTCTCCACGTAGCTGAGCTGCAGCTGGGCCTGGTACTTCAGCACGCGCTCCTTCTCGTCCTGCCAGGTGTGGCGCTCCTGGGCGAAGGTGAGCGCCTGGCGCTCGCGCTGCTGCCGCTCCACACACAGCTCGCCCTGCAGACGCTCCAGCTGCCTCCGCAGCTCGCCCGCCTCCTGCCGCTGCGCCTTGGCCTCGTCGCTCTGCAGGCTGAGGAAGGGGTCGAGGGGCGCGAGCGCGGCGGGCAGGGGCTCGGGCGTGCGGGGCGAGTGCAGTCCTGCCCATGGTAAACTGCTGCTGCCACTGATGGCGCTCAGGGCCGCGGCGTGTTCGTTCCTGCAGCTCAGCTCGCTCAGTGCCCGTTTCAGTCCCAGAACCTCGGCCTCGAACACCACCAGCTTGTCACGCAACATCGACACCTGCACACACACCAAACCATATTAAATCAGTAATATTATGATAATTTAAAAGTGAAGTGAGTAACACTGATGATCTGTTAGTGGGTGGGATATACACTCACCTATTAGGAGCACCACACTAATACTGTGTCAGAACTGCCTTAATTCTACGTGGCATTGATTCAACAAGGAGCTGAAAGCATTCTTTAGAAATGTTGGCCCATATTGATAGGATAGCATCTTGCAGTTGATGGAGATTTGTGGGATGCACATCCAGGGCACGAAGCTCCCGTTCCACCACATCCCTACAAAGATGCTCTATTGGGTTGAGATCTGGGGACTGTGGCGGCCATTTTAGTCCAGTGAACTCATTGTCATGTTCAAGAAACCAATTTGAAATGATTGGAGCTTTGTGCCATGGGGCATTATCCTGCTGGAAGTAGCCATCAGAGGATGGGCATAAAGGGATGGACATGGTCAGAAACAATGCTCAGGTAGGCCGTGGCATTTAAACCATGCCCAATTGGCACTAAGGGGCCTAAAGTGTGCCAAGAAAACATCCCCCACACCATTACACCACCACCAGCAGCCTGCACAGTGGTAACAAGGCATGATGGATCCATGTTCTCATTCTGTTTACGCCAAATTCTGACTCTACCATCTGAATGTCTCAACAGAAATCCAGACTCATCAGACCAGGCAACATTTCTCCAGTCTTCAACTGTCCAATTTTGGTGAGCTGGTGCAAATTGTAGCCTCTTTTTCCTATTTGTAGTGGAGATGAGTGGTACCCGGTGGGGTCTTCTGCTGTTGTAGCCCATCCGCCTCAAGGTTGTGCGTGTTGTGGCTTCACAAATGCTTTGCTGCATACCTCGGTTGTAACGAGTGCTTATTTCAGTCAAAGTTGCTCTTCTATCAGCTTGAGTCAGTCGGCCCATTCTCCTCTGACCTCTAGCATCAACAAGGCATTTTGGCCCACAGGACTGCCGCATACTGGATGTGTTTCCCTTTTCACACCATTCTTTGTAAACCCTAGAAATGGTTGTGCGTGAAAATCCCAGTTTTGTATGCACAAAAAAACTTTTTGCCAATTTCCCATTAATTTCCTATGGGGGACCCAAAGGTCCTGAGTGTGACTATTTGTTTTTCAAATCCTGTCCCCAGTTTTTTGGGGTGTTCATATACCAAGTACCAATAAAGTCACCAAGTTTCGGACCATTCCAACGAAGCTACGATTTTTACATTTTTTATTTAAAAACATTGGGGTCAGAAATGACCGAAGAGCCCCAGAGGGTTAAATCTTTGTTTGTGTGTGTGTACCTCTGTCAGCGTTCTCTTGAGCTCTCCTTCACATCGCTCCAGCTCTCGGCTCTTGTTGGCGTACGAGTCCTTCAGGCCGGTCATGGTCTCCTCGCGCTCCTTCAGCTGGGCGTTGAGCTCCTTCAGCTGACCCCTGAGGGCCACCATCTCTCCGGCGCGCTGTGTCACCTCGTTCTGGCTCTCCCGCAGCTGCTGCTTCAGCAGAGAGATCTCGCCCGCCTTCTGACACAGCTGCGCAAACCAAACACAATCAGTGCGGACCGCTGCGTCTGCTTAATCAATCATTAATAATATACAAAAAGTTTGGAATAATTATGTTTTTTAGTGTGTTTGAGAGTGTCTTGTGCTCATGAATCTGATCATTACTCCAGTCTTCAGTGTCACATGATCCTTCACTAATCATTCTCATATCATTTATTACTGTGATTAATGTTGAATCATCATTATAACATTTTAATTATGTTAATTTCAACTTTTCGTAATAATTTTGACTTTAAGTAATAATTTCGGATGAATAATTGCATCGTAATTTCTGTTTAAATTTCAACTTTTTTGTCATAATTTAGTTTTTGGTAGTCATAATTTTGACTTTTTAAGTTATAATTTCAGTTTAATATGTTAATTTCAACTTTTTGTCATAATTTTACGTCATGATTTCGGTTTAGATTTTGACTTTTTATCTCATAATTTCGTTTTTTAAGTCAAAATTTTGACTTGAAATATTTTTCACTGTCATAATTATGTCATAATTTTAACATTTTAAGTAATAATTTGGGCTTTCTATGTCATAATTTTGACTTTTCATGTCACAATATTTTTTGAGTCATAATTCTGACTTCTTAAGTAATAATTTCAGTTTAAATTTTGACTTTTTATGTCACAAGACTAAGACTGAGACACAAAATTAACACTACTCCGAGGACACATTAAACAAATGGTAGGATTGTGCATCTTGGTGGCGCTATAATAGAACAAAATATGACATTGGCTCTATACAACTCAACGTTTTAATGTGGGGTTTTAAAATTTTTGCTTAAAATTGTCTTCACTAATGTCTTCAGTTGGTCTGCTGCTAGCTTCCTTGTTTGCTTCTGTTGCGCTTGGCCCTGCT
>CM042253.1:1522647-1525147 GCA_023566225.1 Romanogobio albipinnatus | reverse complement strand
TAACATTTTTAGTAAATGTTTTATTTTAATAGGTTTTTATTTTTAAAACATTTTTTTGTCATTTAAATTTTTTATAATTGCATTTTTGTAAGTGTTTTTAGTTTTTGTGTTTTAATTTTAAATTGTTTATTTATTTTAATGTAAAAGTTTTATGATCTAATTTTTATTTAAAATTATTATTATTATTAATTATTGTTTTCATTTTAAGTAAGCGTTTTATTTTAATTTTATTTATTGTATGATTACATTTTTAGCGTTTTATTTTACTTGTTTTTATTTTATCATTATTTTTATTTATAATCAAATATATATATATTTTTTTAATTAATTTGATTGTTTATTTATTTTAATGTTACATTTTTATGATTTCATTCTTAGTGTTTTATTTTAATTGGTTTATTTATTTATTTATTTTAATATTTCATGATTTAATATTTAGTATATGTTTTATTTTATTTTAATAGGTTTTATTGTAATTTGACATTTGTATGATTTCATTTTTAGCTGTTTATTTTATTGCGTTTTTATTTTAAAAAATTTAAATTTAAATTTTAAATGTATTAAATTTTTTTTAAATAAATGTTAGTGTTTTATGAGTGTGTGTTGCGGTGAGGTTTGGTGCCATCTAGTGGATTCCAGGATAATAAAAACACATTATTAAGGGAAAACACTGAAGATGTAAATATGATCTGAATATTATTCTTCGTTTTTAAATCGAACGACTCTTCACTCTTGTGTTCATGAGTGTGTGTGTGTGTGTGTGTGTGTGTGTGTGTGTGTGTGTGTTTGTGTGTGTGTGTGTGTGTGTGTGTTTGTGTGTGTGTGTGTGTGTGTTTATTTACAGGTGAACATGGATAATCTCATGCATGAGTGTGTTTACTCTTCCACACACACACACTCCGTGTCCATTCACAACTTCACCGATGACGTCACCGGCAGCTGTTGCCATGGGAACCGGCTCCTCACGAGTGTCATGTGACATGAAGAAGAGCCTGTGAGTGTCAGGTCAGATTTGGAGGATCAGCTTTCACTGCTCAGATATTTATTTATTCAATAAAAACACTATCAGAAATGTAATAAAACACATTATTCTGCTTGCTTGCACCATAAACGCTTCACATAATAATCTAATATGCCTTTACACTAGCAATAAATGATATGCATTTGATTAGCAAACTTCATATTTGTAATGGTGTCATAATTAATATGCCGATTGTCTAATAATAAATTACATTTAACCTGCTATTTATTCTTTTATGATTTACCTCAAACACCCAGCGTTCATTTTGATACATTTATTTTTAAATTATTTATTTTATTTTTTTCAGCTTCAGTGTTTTATTTTTATGTGTTTTCATTTCCTATTTTAAGTTTACAATTTTTAGTAATTTTTTTTTGTGTTTTCATTTTCAAATTGTTATTTTAGTAAGCGTTTTATTTTAATAGTTCTTATTTATTTATGTTTATTTTATATTTGCTTTATTTAATTTCTTGTAATTGTTTTTATTCTACATTTTACACTTTATGACTTAATTGTTTATTAAGTGTTTTATTTTAGTAGTGTAGATTTTTAGTGTTTATTTATTTTAATTTTATATTTCTATGTTTTAATGTTTAGTAAGTGCTTTATTTTAATAGGTTTTTATTGTAATTTTTCATTTTTAGTGTATTATTTAAAATGTTTTTATTTTTTAATTATTTCTTTTTATTTTACATGTTTATGGTTACATTTTAATTGTTTTATTTTATTTTAAAATTATTTAGTTTTAGTCATTTTTTGTAATTTAAAATGTTTTTTATTTTATCAAGTGTTTTATTTTTGTTATTTTTATTTCACATGTTTATGGGAACATTTTTAGTGTTTTATTTTAATTGTTTTTATTTTAAAATTATTTAGTTTTTGTCATTTTAATTGTTATAATCTCTTTTTTATCTAGTGTTTTTCATTTTTTTATTGTTTATTTATTTTCATTTTTTATTAAGAGTTTTTATTTTAATTGTTTTGATTTTTTTGTTAGTTTATTTTTTGTAATTTTACATTTTTATGATTTAAATTATTTTATTTTTATTTTTTAATGGTTTATTTTTTGTTAAAAAAAAATTAAAAAAAATTTTTTTATAAAGTTTTTATTTATATATTATTACATATATATTATATTTATATATACATATATTACATTTTTCATTTTTGACAAATGTAATATGTTTTAATTTCTAGTAAGCGTTTTATTTGAATTGTTTTAATTTTTAAATGATTTAGTTTTTGTAACTGTAATTTTTTATAATTAAATTTGTATTTATAATTATTTTTATTGTTTATTTATTTTAATTTTTAAACCGTGCAACAAACAGAAGCAGCGTTGTGTAATAATGCTCTTATTCTATGATTGACCTCAAATATCAGCTTCAGTTATTAAACAACAATAATTACAGTCTGGTCATGAATGATTCTTCATGAATCTATAACACATTTTAGAGACCCTGTCATTGATTTGATTTA
>CM042253.1:1447647-1517647 GCA_023566225.1 Romanogobio albipinnatus | reverse complement strand
CCAGCACACGGTCAGTGACCACACACACACACACGCCTGAAGCTGCATGTTTTTGTAATTTTACAGTTTATGATTACATTTTTAGTAAGTGTTTTATTTTTGTTTTCATTTTAAATTATTTATTTTAATTGGTTTTATTTATGTTTATGGTGTATTTTTATGTTTTAATCTCCAGTTTTTGTTTTATTTTAGGTGTTTTTATTTTTAAATGAATGATTTTACACATGATTACATTTTTTTGAAGTGTTTTTATTTAATATTTTAATTAAATTTTTTTATGATTTAATGTTTAGTAAGTGTTTTATTTAAAATTTGTATTTTTTTATTTTAATTTTATATTTTATGATAAAATTTTTATTGTGTGTTTATTTTGATGGTTTCATTTTTTATTTAATTTTACTTGTTTTTATTTTAAATTTAACTATTGTAACTTTACAATTTTATGACTTAATTGTTTATTAAGTGTTTTATTTTAATTGTTTAGATTTTTGCTTTACTTATTTGAAATTTTACATTTTTATTTTAGTAAGTGATTTATTTTTGTTTTAATTTTTGTATAGTTTTTTATTAAACAGTTTTAAACCATGCAGGAAGCAGAATCAACGCTGCTCTGTGTAATTCCTGTGTGTCTGGTTTAAGGTCCAGAAGAGCGGTCATCAGAGCGGTCAGACTCACCCGGGGCGTAGCTCAGCACTCGGACGTCCGGCTCCTCCTCGGCCAGCACCCGGAACATCATGTCGCGGGCGGCCTTGCCGGTGCAGTACAGGACCCATGACGGGAAGGGCTTCAGCGCACACAGAGAGCTGATGTTGACCACTGTACGCCGCAGGCCGAGCCGGCGAGGAAACGCCTGCAGGACGCCGGCCGTCAGACTGAGAGCGCCGCTCACGTTGAGCGACAGGTAACGGTTCACCTCTGCCGGGTCCGTGAACGACTGAGCGAAGCGAGACACGTCGCCCAGAGAGGCTGAGGAGGAAGAGGAGACCCTTTACAAGAGAACGATCAGATACACACTAAAACATTCATACACTATACAGCCAAAAGTATTGGGCCGCCCCAATAATGCCAAAATTATGACAAAAAAAGCCCAAATTATTACTGAAAACTTCATACGATGACTTAAAATGTCAAAATTATGACTGTCAAAAAATATGGTGACATGAAAAGTCAAAATAATGACATAAAAAAACAAATTCTTACTTAAAATGTCAAAATTATGACATAAAAAGCCCAAATTATGACAAAAAAAGCCCAAATTATTACTGAAGAGGTCATATGATGACTTCAAATGTCAAAACTGTGGATCGGTCTGCGCAGCGCCGATGCATCTCAAACAAGCCTGGTGTGTGTGTGTTTCCCGCTAGCGTTGCTGAGACGTATACAGTAACGTAAGACCTGGCTCTGTTGTGGCTCTCTAGCCTGTGGAAACGCAAACGGTTCTTAGCAGGCTCCTCAGTTGAACCAACTATGAACTGGGACTAGCTCTGGCTCCGATCTAGCTCTAGCACTGCCTTGGTGGAAAAGGGGTATGAGAGAATGGGCCGCTCTCAGGAGCTCAGAGAACTCAAGCTCTAGTCCTGCAGACGCTTCTACACACATCAGTGAGAGAATGGGCCGCTCTCAGGAGCTCAGAGAACTCAAGCGTGGGGCCGTGATCGCTGGACACCTGTGCAATAAGTCCAAATATTATACTAAATATTCCACGCTCAACTGTTAGTGGTGTTATAACATAGTGGAAGCCATTGGGAACAACAGCAACTCAGCCAAAGAGCGGGGTCAGCGCATGCTGAGGGTCAACTGTGAATGTAATGTTCCCTAAAGCGCTTCAGCACACCTGCGTTGTTGATCAGAAGTAAGTGGTCCATCTCAGTCGAGCTCATCTCTTTAGCCGCCTGAACGGTTTTCTCCACGCCCTCCGCCTCCTCCAGATCCGCCCGCACACAGCGGAGGTCCAGCGTCTTCTGCCCGCCGTACAGGGTCACGATGTCCTCCTTCAGCTCGTTCAGCTGGTCTGCGGTCCGGGCCACCAGCAGCAGGACGGACCGGGGCTTCAGCAGGCAGCTCAGCTGGAAGGCCAGCGTCCGCCCGTAGCCTTTGGACGCTCCCGTGATGATGCACAGAGCTCTTCCCAGATCCCTGGGCTCCTGAGAGATCAAGTCTTCCATGGTGGGACACTGACGGAAAGCCTTCAGAAAGCCTGGAAGCGGATGATGGTGCGACTCAGCGGCGCGGAGCTTTATGTGGAGCGACTCCCAGAGGAACGAATCCATTTCACACACACCATCCTCCACAGAGAGAGAGCATGAGCGAGACCAATGAGACGAGTTATGCATGATGGAAAACTAGGGCAGGCATTCACACATCAACACATTTACTGGAGACTGAAGATGTTAAGACTGGTTTAGTGAAAACTATAATGACAAGTAAGTGTGTGCTTAGAAATCTGTCAATGGAGTCAGAAAATCATCTTTTCTCTTTGAGTTGAGTTTATTCTTCTGACTGTGTTGCTGAGGTTTGCTCAAACTCGCTTCATATTTCAGTCTTAATATCTTCAGTCATTTCTCTTCTCCAGTAACTGTGTCTCACATTCTCAGTAGTTTTTTAAGAAAAGTTTTTAAAATGTCAAAATTGTGACAAATGAAATTATGACATAAAAAGTTGAAATTATTACTTAAAAACTCTGTCAAAAATGACTGTCAGAAAATATTGTGACATGAAAATTCAAAATTATGACATGAAAAAAACAAATTATTACTTAAAATGTCATATGATGACTTAAAATGTCAAAATTGTGACAAAAAGGTAAAAATTATGACATGAAAACGAAATTATGACGTAAAAAGTCAAAATTATTACTTAAAAAACCCAAATTATTACTTCAAATGTCATATGACTTAAAATTTCAAAATTATGACATAAAAAACTAAATTATGACGTAAAAGTCAAAATTATTACTTAAAAACTCTTACATGAAAATATTGTTACATGAAAAGTCAAAATTATTACAAAAAATCCCAAATTATTACTGAAAATGTCATGACTTAAAATGTCAAAATTGTGACAAGGGCAAAATTAAACGAAAGTATGATGTAAAAAGTCAAAATTATGACATAAAAAACCCAAATTATTACTGAAAACGTCATATGATGACTTCAAATTTCAAAATTGACATAAAAACCGAAATTATGGTGTAAAAAGTCAAAATTATTACTTAAAATGCCATAATTATGACTTAAAATGTTAAAATTATGACAAAAAAGGTCATAATTATGACAAAAAGTCAATATTTAAACCGAAATCATGACGTAAAATTATGACTTAAAGTCTAAATTATTACAAAACGTTGAAATGAACATACTAAACTGAAATTATGCCTTAAAAAGTCAAAATTATGACATAAAAACTGAAATTATGACTTAAAAATTCTAAATTATGACATAAAAAGCCCAAATTATTACTGAAAATTTTAAAATTATGACTTAAAAGGTCATAATTATGACAAAAAGTCAAAATTTAAACCGAAATCATGACGTAAAATTATGACTTAAAGTCTAAATTATTACGAAACGTTGAAATTAACATACTAAACTGAAATTATGTCTTAAAAAGTCAAAATTATGACATAAAAACTTAAATTATGACTTAAAAATTCTAAATTATGACATAAAAAACCCAAATTATTACTGAAAATTTTAAAATTATGACAAAAAAGGTCATAATTATGACAAAAAGTCAATATTTAAACGAAATCATGACGTAAAATTATGACTTAAAGTCTAAATTATGACATAAAAAGCCCAAATTATTACTGAAAACGTCATATGACTTAAAATGTCAAAGTTGTGACAAAAATGGCAAAACCATGACAAAAAACGAAATTATGGTGTAAAAAGTCAAAATTATTACTTAAAATGTCACAATTATGACTTTCAAAAAATACTGACATGGAAAGTCAAAATTATGACATAAAAAGCCCAAATTATTACTTAAATGTTAAAATTATGACAAAAAAGGTCATAATTATGACAAAAAATCAAAATTTTAACCAAAATCATGACGTAAAATTATGACTTACAGGTCTAAATTATTACAAAACGTTGAAATTAACATACTAAACTGAAATTATGGTGTAAAAAGTCAAAATTATTACTTAAAATGTCATAATTATGACATAAAAAGCCCAAATTATTACTTAAAAGGTTAAAATTATGACTAAAAAGGTCATAATCATGACTGTCAAAAAATACTGTGACATGAAAATTCTAAATGATGACGTAAACAGGAATAATGATGATTGAGATTGAGAGTGATTAGAGAAGGGTCATGTGACACAGACTGGAGTGATGATGATTTGATCACTCATAGAGAACAGATGATCTACACTGGAGGAATATGACACTGGAGTTATGATCAGATTCATGAGGCTTTAGTGATGTATATTAAGCTCAAACTCGTGATGTCTCCAGTAAAGTGTGTGTTGATGAGGGTGAATGAGAGACAGGAAGCAGAATAACAGCGCGAGTGGAAGTGTGCATTATGAAATATGAATGATATCAGCAGTGTGTGGCGTGTCTGATGTCCGTCACTAATGTCCAGAGCAGCAGATGTCCATGTGTTCTCCTGCGGGGGTCGGGGGGGTGTTCGCTCGCTGACGGACGGATTCATCAGTTCACAGATGATTCCTTTCATCCATAACACAATACAGTTCATAATTCAAAACACCTCAATGCAGAAAATGAACACTGGCCATATTAGTCTGATAAACGTCAGATCATAATCAGAGATTTATGGTTATTATACACATGAGGGGTTTGTGAAGCTCCAGTACACAGAGAACACAGATAATCAATATGTTTATGATCATAACTCCAGTAATCAGTGTAATATTCCTCCATCTGTTCTCTCTGAGTGATCAAATCATCATCACTCCAGTCTTCAGAGTCACATGACCCTTCACTAATCACTCTCACATGAGGATCTGATGACCAATCATCAGCATTTTTTACGTCATAATTATGACTTTTTTCGGTTTAGTATGTTAATTTCAACTTTTTGAAATAATTTTGACTTTTTAAGTCATACTTTTACATCATGATTTCGGTTCAAATTTTTACTTTTTGAGTCATAATTTTGACTTGAAATATTCATAAGTATGTCATAATTTAAAAATGTTAAGTAATAATTTGGGCTTTTATGTCATAATTTCAGTTTTTGTCATAATTTTTATATTTTTGTCACAATTTTAACATTTTCAGTAATAATTTGGGCTTTTTATGTCATAATTTTGACTTTCCATGTCACAATATTTTTTGACAGTCATAATTATGCCTTTAAGTAATACTTTCAAATGAATAATTACATCATGATTTCTGTTTAAATTTCGACTTTTTGTCATAATTTTCAGGTCATAATTATGTCATAATTTGAATATTTTAAGTAATAATTTGGGCTTTCTATGTCATCATTTTGACTTTCCATGTCACAATATTTTTTGAGTCATAATTCTGACTTTTTAAGTAATAATTTCAGTTAAAATTTTTACTTTTTATGTCAATTTAGTTTTTCAAGTCATGAATATTACCTTTTTTGTCATAATTTAAAAATGTTAAGTAATAATTTGGGCTTTTTATGTCATAATTTTGACTTTTCATGTCACAATTTGACTTTTTAAGTAATAATTTTGACTTTTTACATCATAATTTCAGTTTTTATGTCATCATTTTTACATTGTTGTCACATTTTAAGTCATCATATGACATTTTCAGTAATAATTTGGGCTTTTTATGTCATAGTTATGACTTTCCATGTCACTATATTTTTTGAATAAGTAATAATTTCGAATTAATGTTTAAATTGCAACTTTTTTTGTCATAATTTAGTTTTTGACAGTCATAATTATGACCTTTTAAAGTAATAATTTAGACTTTTTATGTCATAATTTAGTTTTTGTCATAATTTTGAATAATTTGTGCTTTTTATGTTCATATTTCTGTGGAAACTGTGATACATTTTATTTCTCATGATTCTCTGATGAATAAAGAGAATGAATGAATAATGAATAAAGTTCATAAGAACAGCGTTTATTAGAAACAGAATCTTATGTAACATTATAAATGCCACTTGTGATCAATGTAATGCGTCCCTGATGAATAAAAGCATTAATTTCTTTTAAAAAAACATGAAAAAATATGACAATGTGAGTCACTTTGGATGAAAGTTTCTGCCGAATGAATAGAAGGTGGTGTAAATATGATGAATCAGACACAAGAGCAGCTTCTGCTTGACATTTTGGATTTTTTTTGTTTTTACATTTTGTAATGAATGAGCAGATTTATGAAGTTATATATACACCGATCAGGCATAACATTATGACCAGCATGGGCACCCTGACTGGTCAGGGATGTGTCCGTCCTGCAGGTTTTGTGAATGTATTGACAGGAACATTGTTCTGGATGAGTGTCCGAAGGAGCCAGAATGTGAGGCGGGGGAAGGAAGGTGCTGGAAGCCGGCGGTCCAGGTGGCAGCAGCTGTCCGTTCTCCTCTCTTGAGTGGCGGCTCCAACTGAGGGACAAAAATACCCCAAACGCGGCTCTCACGGCGAGGGGAACACACACATGTGAAGTGTGTGCAAACGTGTGCTACCTCAAAGAGTGTTAACTCTCAGACAGCTGTGATTGTTGCATGAACCCGTTTCTGTTTTCTGCATTAACCTCTGGGTCTCGTCACAGGACGGGCCCGTCTGCCGTCCCACGGGCACCTCCACACCCCCCTCTGAACCCCAACATGGTACGGCTGGAGGGCTCGGCTATTTTAGTCAGTGCTGGTGAGTCCCAGCTGCCAGAGAGAAGCTGATTCAGTGACCGGGCGGACAGAAGACATGGAGTGTGTGGAAGTGTTCGACTCTCCGGGGAAAGGCCGGGGCCTCCGCGCCAGCAAAGAGCTCTGGGCTGGGGACGTCCTGTTCGCCGAACCCCCGCTGGCTTCTGTGGTTTTCGACAGGTAACAGTCTTCACAAATAACCTTCAATCATCATGACTTTTGAAGTAATAATTTTGACTTTACGTCATGATTTCAGTTTAAATTTCAATTTATTGTGCCATAATTCAATTTTTTGTCATAATTTTGACTTTTTACGTAATAATTTTGACTTTACGTCAGGATTTCGGTTTAAATTTTGACTTATAATGTCATAATTTAGTTTTTTATATCAGAATTTTGACTTTTTACGTAATAATTCTAACTTTACGTCATGATTTCAGTTTAAATTTCGACTTATTGTGTCATAATTCAGTTTTTTATGTCATAATTTTGAATTTTTACGTAATAATTTTGACTTTACATCATGATTTCAGTTTAAACTTTGACTTATAATGTCATAATTGAGTTTTTTATCTCAAAATTTTTACTTTTTACGTAATAATTTTGACTTTACGTCATGATTTCGGTTTAAATTTTGACTTATAATGTCATAATTTAGTTTTTTATATCATAATTTTGACTTTTTACGTAATAATTCTAACTTTACGTCATGATTTCAGTTTAAATTTCGACTTATTGTGTCATAATTCAGTTTTTTATGTCATAATTTTGAATTTTTACGTAATAATTTTGACTTTACATCATGATTTCAGTTTAAACTTTGACTTATAATGTCATAATTTAGTTTTTTATATCAGAATTTTGACTTTTTACGTAATAATTTTGACTTTACGTCATGATTTCGGTTTAAATTTTGACTTATAATGTCATAATTTAGTTTTTTATATCAGAATTTTTACTTTTTACGTAATAATTCTAACTTTACGTCATGATTTCAGTTTAAATTTCGACTTATTGTGTCATAATTCAGTTTTTTATGTCATAATTTTAAATTTTTACGTAATAATTTTGACTTTACATCATGATTTCAGTTTAAACTTTGACTTATAATGTCATAATTGAGTTTTTTATCTCAAAATTTTGACTTTTTACGTAATAATTTTGACTTTATGTCATGATTTCGGTTTAAACTTTGACTTATAATGTCATAATTTAGTTTTTTTATCTCATAATTTTGACTTTTTACGTAATAATTTTGACTTTACATCATGATTTCGGTTTAAATTTTGACTTATAATGTCATAATTTAGTTTTTTATATCAGAATTTTGACTTTTTACGTAATAATTCTAACTTTACGTCATGATTTCAGTTTAAATTTCGACTTATTGTGTCATAATTCAGTTTTTTATGTCATAATTTTGAATTTTTACGTAATAATTTTGACTTTACATCATGATTTCAGTTTAAACTTTGACTTATAATGTCATAATTGAGTTTTTTATCTCAAAACTTTGACTTTTTACGTAATAATTTTGACTTTACGTCATGATTTCGGTTTAAACTTTGACTTATAATGTCATAATTTAGTTTTTTTATCTCATAATTTTGACTTTTTGAGTAATAATTTTGACTGTACGTAATGATTTCAGTTCAAATTTTGACTTATGTCAGAATTCAGTTTTTTTATGTCAGAATTTTTACTTTTAAAGTAATAATTTTGAATTATAATGTCATAATTTAGTTTTTTATGTCATAATTTTGACTTTTTTTAATGTAATAATTTGTCTAATTTGACTTTTTGCCAAAAAAGGTGACTTTTTTTGCAGGATTTTGACATTTTAAGTAATGATTTGCGCTTTTTATGTTCATATTTTTGTGAAAACTGGGATATATTTTATTTCTCAGGATTCTCTGATGAATATAAATGGAGTCAGAAAAATAAACTCAATTCAAAGTGAACACAATTATTTTTCTGACTCCATTGGCTGATATTTGCTCTTGTTTTTAGCACAAACTCACTTCCTTTTCAATAACTTAATATCTTCAGTCATTTTTCATCTTGATTTAAGAACGTTTAGAGACACAGAGACACAGAGGAAAACATCATTAGTAAAGTTACACTAGCATTTGATCATTGTATTGTGTGTTTAAATGAAATAAAGTAAATATAGTTGCCAAAATAACCTTTCTCATTTTCATTTAGTTTAACTTGATGTACTAAAATAACTAAAACTGAAATAAAATAAATAAATAAACTTTTTTTAAGATTCAAAAAAAGTTTTACTTGAATCATTTAACAATTCTTAATCAATTATTCAATTAAAATATGTAAGAATTATTCAATTATTAATTGAAATGCATATATTTTATTGAGTGTATATAGACATATTTATGTAATAATGACAAAAACACAACAAAATGGTAAAACTTTAACTAAATTTCTAATGAAAACAGAAAATATGAACATAAAACTGATTATTGATTATTAGAAGTGGTAAGATTATTGAAGTATGTTTACATGAAAACACTATATCAGGTTTTCTAATATTCCTTTTTCTTCATATTACAACTTTTTACTACCAATTTCTGGGTGAAAATTAAATTTAATCTAAATTAAATTTAGCAGATTGCTTTCAATGTAAAATATTACTAAAAACTATGATAGTAGATTCAATTGAGAACTCTATATAGAGTTCTTGACTCAAATTTCAAGAAGCTAAAAAGGAGAAATGCTTTAATACTTTCATTTTTAATGGGTTCTTTCATTTTTTTCTAGTGATAAAGTATGTTTACGAGCTGCTTAATTCATAAAATGTAATAAAAATTAATTAATTAAAGCCATATCCATAAACGGATCCTCTATGAAATGTCAGAAGGAAGCGTTTAGTTCCATATTGAACATTTTCAAGTAAGAATGTAAATCAGAGATGCTCATGATTATGATTGAGCTTTAAATAACAGCTGAATCTGAGGCGTGATGTGCTGTTGATAGTCTATATTTAACCTCCAGAGCGGGAGATAACTGGTGTGGCGGTTCCAGAGTCTTAAAAAACACTGTCAAATCCAGATTAGATCCGAGCCCTTTAGAATCAGAAGTGAGACATTTTATTTGCTCACCATGAGGAATCAGTTTTCCAATTTGCACGAGATATAAAAATGGGATTGCGTAAGACGATTCAGCATGAAAAGCTATGTTGGCCTGTAATGCAAGGACAAATGTATGTGATGTAACTAAGTTGGAGGGGAAAAAAGAGCATGAAATATGACCCAACATGCACTTTTGAGTGTGTTTGACCGAATGTAACGTTACTATATCTGTTGTTTCTCGTCCAGTCACGTCGCCAACGTCTGCCACGGTTGTTACCGGCGGCAGGAGAAGCTCCAGCGCTGCGGTCAATGCCGGTTTGCTCAGTACTGCGACAGGACGTGTCAGCGCGCCGCCTGGGAAGAACACAAACAAGAGTGTGCTGCCATCAAGACCTACGGCAAAGCGCCCAGTGAGAACGTCCGGTAGGAGCCTAAACACTTCCCCGAGGTCCAGTTTGCCAAAAGTGTTGTGCCGCCCCTTCACATGCACATGAGCTTTAATGCCATCCCATTCTTAATCCGTAGGGTTTAATATGGAGTCAGCCACCCTTTGCAGCTCTAACAGCTTCAGCTCTTCTTTCCTCAAGGTTTAGGAGTGTGTTTAAGCGCATTTGTGATGTTGGACGAGAAGGCCTGGCTCTCAGTCTCCGCTCTAATTCATCCCAAAGCTGTTCTATCGGGTTGAGGTCAGGACTCAAGTTCCTCCACACCAAACTCGCTCATCCATGTCTTTATGGAGCGACGCTTTGGTGGTTTAAACTGGTTTAAGATGCTGTTCAGGTGGTTTAAGCCTCTGTTTAGCTATTTTTAGCTGGTCTAAACTGGTGTTCAGCTGGTTTAAACTGGTTTAAGACAGTGTTCAATTGGTTTAAGTTGCTGTTCAACTAGTTTAAGCCGTTGTTTAGGTAGTTTTAACGGGTGTTCAGTTGGTTTTAGTTGGTTTAAGTCGGTGTTCAGCTGGTTTAAATCAGTGTGCACTGGTGCGCAGTCATGCTGGGACAGGAAGGGGCCGTCCCCAAACTGTTCCCACAAAGTCAGGAGCATGAAATGGTCCAAAATGTCTTGGTGAAGCATTAAGAGTTCCTTTCACTGGAACTAAGAGGCCAACCCCACCCCATAATCCCCCCTCCACCAAACTTTACACTTGGCACAATGCAGTCAGACGAGTCCCGTTCTCCTGGCAGACTCGTCCATGGGATTGTCAGACAGAGAAGCGTGATTGGTCACTCAGAGAACACGTCTCCAGTGCTCTAGAGTCCAGTGGCGGCGCGCTTTACCCCACTGCATCCCACGCTTTGCATTGCACTTGGTGATGTGAGGCTTGGATGAGCTGCTCGGCCATGGAAACCCATTCCATGAAGCTCTACACACTGTTCTTGAGCTCATCTGAAGGCCACACGAGGTCTCTATTGACTCTGAAAGTTGGCGACTTCTGTGACCCTCAGCATGCGCTGACCCCGCTCATGTGGCTGAGTTGCTGTTGTTCCCAATGGCTTCCACTTTGTTATAATCCCACTAACAGTTGAGCGTGGAATATTTAGTAGTGAGGAAATGTCCCGAATTGACTTATTGCACAGGTGTCCAGCGATCACGGCCCCACGCTTGAGTTCTCTGAGCTCCTGAGAGCGGCCCATTCTCTCACTGATGTGTGTAGAAGCGTCTGCAGGACTAGAGCTTGAGTTCTCTGAGCTCCTGAGAGCGGCCCATTCTCTCACTGATGTGTGTAGAAGCGTCTGCAGGACTAGAGCTTGAGTTCTCTGAGCTCCTGAGAGCGGCCCATTCTCTCACTGATGTGTGTAGAAGCGTCTGCAGGTCTAGAGCTTGAGTTCTCTGAGCTCCTGAGAGCGGTCCATTCTCTCACTGATGTGTGTAGAAGCGTCTGCAGGCCTAGAGCTTGAGTTCTCTGAGCTCCTGAGAGCGGCCCATTCTCTCACTAATGTGTGTAGAAGCGTCTGCAGGTCTAGAGCTTGAGTTCTCTGAGCTCCTGAGAGCGGCCCATTCTCTCACTGATGTGTGTAGAAGCGTCTGCAGGACTAGAGCTTGAGTTCTCTGAGCTCCTGAGAGCGGCCCATTCTCTCACTGATGTGTGTAGAAGCGTCTGCAGGTCTAGAGCTTGAGTTCTCTGAGCTCCTGAGAGCGGCCCATTCTCTCACTGATGTGTGTAGAAGCGTCTGCAGGTCTAGAGCTTGAGTTCTCTGAGCTCCTGAGAGCGGCCCATTCTCTCACTGATGTGTGTAGAAGCGTCTGCAGGCCTAGAGCTTGAGTTCTCTGAGCTCCTGAGAGCGGCCCATTCTCTCTCTGATGTGTGTAGAAGCGTCTGCAGGTCTAGAGCTTGAGTTCTCTGAGCTCCTGAGAGCGGCCCATTCTCTCACTGATGTGTGTAGAAGCGTCTGCAGGTCTAGAGCTTGAGTTCTCTGAGCTCCTGAGAGCGGCCCATTCTCTCACTGATGTGTGTAGAAGCGTCTGCAGGCCTAGAGCTTGAGTTCTCTGAGCTCCTGAGAGCGGCCCATTCTCTCACTGATGTGTGTAGAAGCGTCTGCAGGTCTAGAGCTTGAGTTCTCTGAGCTCCTGAGAGCGGCCCATTCTCTCACTGATGTGTGTAGAAGCGTCTGCAGGTCTAGAGCTTGAGTTCTCTGAGCTCCTGAGAGCGGCCCATTCTCTCACTGATGTGTGTAGAAGCGTCTGCAGGTCTAGAGCTTGAGTTCTCTGAGCTCCTGAGAGCGGTCCATTCTCTCACTGATGTGTGTAGAAGCGTCTGCAGGTCTAGAGCTTGAGTTCTCTGAGCTCCTGAGAGCGGTCCATTCTCTCACTGATGTGTGTAGAAGCGTCTGCAGGACTAGAGCTTGAGTTCTCTGAGCTCCTGAGAGCGGCTCATTCTCTCACTGATGTGTGTAGAAGCGTCTGCAGGTCTAGAGCTTGAGTTACACACCTGTGGCCATGAAGGGGTTGAACACCTGATTTGGAGGGGCGTCCCAATACTTTTGGTATGTTAAAGTCTGAATGCACACATTCATGCTGGTGTTTTAAGTGTATTTCATGGTGCATTCATGAACTCCACGTACCGGTCACGCTCTGAAACGATGGAAAAATCTGATGTTCTGCCATTGTGTGTGTGTTTAGTCTCGCCGCTCGCATCATGTGGCGTATCGATAAGGAGGGCAGTGTGGTCTCGGATATGCAGCTGACTACCCTGGACGACCTGGAAGACCACATCTATGACATAGTCGGGGATGACCTGAAGGACTTCAAAGTCGACATACACAATTTTCTAGACTACTGGCCTCGCACCAGCAAACAACGCACGGTGGACAGCGTCTCGCACATCCTCGGAGTGGTACGTCAACTTCAACAGACTTTCAAAAACTGAAATAAATCATAATTATTCCAAACATTGGAGCTGTCGTGTGTGTGTGTGTGTGTGTGTGTGTGTGTGTGTGTGTGTGTGCTGTAACTCTTCTTCCACATGTGGCAGATCAACTGTAACGGGTTCATGGTGAGCGATCAGAGAGGTTTGCAGGCGGTCGGCGTGGGTTTGTTTCCCAACCTGTGTCTGGTCAACCACGACTGCTGGCCCAACTGCACCGTCATCCTCAACCACGGCAAGTAAGTTCACGCGCTCGTCTTCACATCCTCTGAGAGGAGCGTGAGAGCCGCCAGGTGAAAGTATCGTGGGTGGGCGAGGAATCCGAGAGAAGATGGCTAGAGGAAGTGAGAGTTTGAACTGAAAGAGTTGGGAAGGGACGGCCGAAGCTGGAATAACCCGCTCATGTGATGCAGGGTTTCCGTGAAATGTGTGCATTGACCTCAATACAGCGGCCTCTGTAGATCATTCATGTGTTAGTGTGTACATGCATTCTTGTCGTGTTAACACGTTCAACTCATGATGTTCAGATGAGACGCTCTCAGTCAACAGGACTGTCCAGTGTAAGCTGTGTGTAATTTTAATTTTAAGAGCACTAGCATTCCTCTCGCATATGTATTGCATCCTGAGAATCTGCTCCAGTACGTCCAGCTGCCAGCAAACGGCCTCTTGCTTTGTGTTTCAGTCAGTCGGCTGTCGATACTATGTATCACTCTCAGAAGAGGTGGGTCCGGTCACTCTACCTCTGTCCATCAGATCTTCCTCTCTCACATCCATCCATCACCCCAATAATCAACTACCCAAACCACACCGACAGAACCGCTTCCATCACGAGAGCCTACCCAGCTAACAACTATTCCTTTTGAGAACGATCCAATTCAGTTTAGTATTAACATTTAAAAATATAACAAACGTCTAACTAAACCTTTCAGGACAAAACGCTCCATGAGCGACGGATTAATAATGTGTTGTGCTCACGTTCTGAGAACGTTCCAATTAAGTTATGAAAATGTTATTTCTGTACGTTAAAAAACCCCCGTTTAAAAATGTTTTAGAAAAGTTATGCGAACATTTCATTTTTCAAACATTATGGGAACGTTACTTTTGAATATTATAGTTACATTTAAAAACGTCCTATGAGCGACGGATAAATAATGTGTTGTGCTCACGTTCTGAGAAGAGATAACGTTGAGTGAACGTTCTATTGACGTTACTGGGAGAACGTTTGATCAACTTTTAGAGAACCAATTCAAAATTCTGACTTTTTTCGTCACAATTGCTCCAATTTAGTTTAGTATTAACATTTAAAAATGTAACAAACGTCTAACTAAACGCTTCAGGACAAAACGCTCCAGAAACAACGGATTAATAATGTGTTGTGCTCATGTTTAAATTTGTTCCAATTAAGTTATGAAAATGTTATTTCTCTACGTAAAAAAACCCCTGTTTAAAAATGTTTTAGAAAAGTTGCGAACATTTCATTTTTCAAACATGATGGGAACGTTACTTTTGAATGTCCTCAGAATGTTCTGATTACATTTAAAAATATAACAAATGTATGAATAATGTGTTGTGCTCGCGTTTAAATTTGTTCCAATTAAGTAATGAAAATGTTATTTCTGTACGTTAAAAAAAATCTATTTTTTTTTAAATGTTTTAGAAAAGTTTATCCTTGTTACGCAAACATTCCATTTTTCAAACATTATGGGAACGTTACTTTTGAATATTATAGTTACATTTAAAAACGTCCCATGAGCGACGGATAAATAATGTGTTGTGCTCACGTTCTGAGAAGAGATAACGTTGAGTGAACGTTCTATTGACGTTACTGGGAGAACGTTTGATCAACTTTGAGAGAACCAATTCATAATTCTGACTTTTTTCCTCACAATTGCATTCCAATTTAGTTTAGTAATAACATTTAAAAATATAACAAACGTCTAACTAAACACTTCAGGACAAAACGCTCCATGAGCGACGGATAAATAATGTGTTGTGCTCACTTTCTGAGAACGATCCAATTAAGTAATGAAAATGTTATTTCTGTACGTAAAAAAACCCGGTTTTTAAAATGTTTTAGAAAAGTTATTCCTTGTTATGCGGACATTCCATTTTTCAAGCATTATGGGAACGTTACTTTTCTCAGAATAACATTTAAAAATGTAACAAACGTCTAACTAAACGCTTCAGGACAAAACGCTCCATGAGCGACGGATAAATAATGTGTTGTGCTAACGTTCTGAGAAGAGATGTGAGAGTGAACGTTCTATTGACGTTACTGGGAGAACGTTTGATCAACTTTGAGAGAACCAATTCATAATTCTGACTTTTTTCCTCACAATTGCGTTCCAATTTAGTTTAGTAGTAACATTTAAAAATGTAACAAATGTATGAATAATGTGTTGTGCTCACGTTTAAATTTGTTCCAATTAAGTTATGAAAATGTTATTTCTGTACGTTAAAAAAAAATCTATTTTTTAAAATGTTTTAGAGTTAGTTATTCCTTGTTACGCGAACATTTCATTTTTCAAACTTTATGGGAACGTTACTTTTGAATATTATAGTTACATTTAAAAACGTCCCATGAGCGACAGATAAATAATGTGTTGTGCTAACGTTTTGAGAACGATCCAATTTAGTTATGAAAATGTTATTTCTGTTCGTAAAAAAAAAACATTTTTAAAATGTTTTAGAAAAGTTATTCCTTGTTATGCGAACATTCCATTTTTCGAGCATTATGGGAACGTTACTTTTGAATATTCTCAGAATAACATTTAAAAATGTAACGAACGTCTAACTAAACGCTTCAGGACAAAACGTTTCATGAGCGACGGATAAATAATGTGTTGTGCTCACGTTTTAAAAACGTTCCAATTAAGTTATGAAAATGTTATTTCTGTACGTAAAAAAAACCCCGTTTAAAAATGTTTTAGAAAAGTTATGCGAACATTTCATTTTTCAAACATGATGGGAACGTTACTTTTGAATGTCCTCCGAATGTTCTGATTACATTTAAAAATGTAACAAATGTATTAATAATGTGTTGTGCTCGCGTTTAAATTTGTTCCAATTAAGTAATGAAAATGTTATTTCTGTACGTTCAAAAAAAATCTATTTTTTTAAATGTTTTAGAAAAGTTATTCCTTGTTACGCGAACATTCCATTTTTCAAACTTTATGGGAACGTTACTTTTGAATATTATTGTTACATTTAAAAACGTCCCATGAGCGACGGATTAATAATGTGTTGTGCTCACGTTCTGAGAAGAGATAACGTTGAGTGAACGTTCTATTGACGTTACTGGGAGAACGTTTGATCAACTTTGAGAGAACCAATTCATAATTCTGACTTTTTTCCTCACAATTGCATTCCAATTTAGTTTAGTAGTAACATTTAAAAATATAACAAACGTCTAACTAAACGCTTCAGGACAAATGCTCCAGAAACGACGGATTAATAATGTGTTGTGCTCACGTTCTGAGAACGTTCCAATTAAGTTATGAAAATGTTATTTCGGTACGTAAAAATAACCCGGTTTTTAAAATGTTTTAGAAAAGTTATTCCTTGTTATGCGAATATTCCATTTTTCGAGCATTATGGGAACGTTACTTTTGAATATTCTCAGAATAACATTTAAAAATGTAACAAATGTCTAACTAAACCTTTCAGGACAAAACGTTCCATGAGCGACGGATTAATAATGTGTTGTGCTCACGTTCTGAGAACGTTCCAATTTAGTTTAGTAGTAACATTAAAAATGTAACGAACGTCTAACTAAACGCTTCAGGACAAAACGTTCCATGAGCGACGGATAAATAATGTGTTGTGCTCACGTTCTGAGAAGAGATAACGTTGAGTGAACGTTCTATTGACGTTACTGGGAGAACGTTTGATCAACTTTGAGAGAACCAATTCATAATTCTGACTTTATTCCTCACAATTGCGTTCTAATTTAGTTTAGTAATAACATTTAAAAATGTAACGAACGTCTAACTAAACCTTTCAGGACAAAACGCTCCATGAGCGACGGATTAATAATGTGTTGTGCTCATGTTCTGAGAACGATCCAATGAAGTTATGAAAATGTTATTTCTGTATGTAAAAAAACCCGGTTTTTAAAATGTTTTAGAAAAGTTATGCGAACATTTCATTTTTCAAACATGATGGGAACGT
Organism: Romanogobio albipinnatus; assembly: GCA_023566225.1. Taxonomy (NCBI): domain Eukaryota; kingdom Metazoa; phylum Chordata; class Actinopteri; order Cypriniformes; family Gobionidae; genus Romanogobio; species Romanogobio albipinnatus. The sequence goes on along the minus strand of CM042253.1, from coordinate 1,500,205 downwards.
TACTTTTGAATGTCCTCAGAATGTTCTGATTACATTTAAAAATTTAACAAATGTATGAATAATGTGTTGTGCTCGCGTTTAAATTTGTTCCAATTAAGTAATGAAAATGTTATTTCTGTACGTTCAAAAAAATTCTATTTTTTAAAATGTTTTAGAAAAGTTATTCCTTGTTACGCGAACATTCCATTTTTCAAAGATTATGGGAACGTTACTTTTGAATATTATTGGTACATTTAAAAACATCCGACGAACATCTAACTAAAACGTTTCATGAGCGAAATTGTTTCTGTACATTAAACCCCCCCCCCCCCCGTTTTTAAAATGTTTTAGAGAAGTTATGCGAACATTCAATTTTTCGAACATTATGGGAACATTTTGAATATCCTCGGAATGTTCTAGTTCCATTTCAAAATGTAACAATACATTCCATTTTGCTAAATTTTAGTTTTTTTTCTCACAATTGTGTGTTTATATCTCATAATTCATACTTTTTTCTCAGAATTATGCATGTTCATGTGGTCATGTCAGACGTCTAAAAGTTCTGGAAAAAAACCCAATTGTGAGATCACAGTTTTTCTGAATTGCGCTGAGAACGTTTGTTGATAACCTTGCCAGAACGCTCTGAGAACGTTCCCGGTTAGCTGGGTAGAATCTGGGTGAAACCCCAAATCAAACACTGATAAGAGATCAGAGAAGTTTGGCCAAAAATGAAAATTCTGTTATCATTTACAGCTGCTCATGTTGTGTGTTTGATTGTGTTGTGTGTTCTTCTGAAGAAGGTCAGTCTCGAGAGTGAATGATGACAGAATTGAGCTGTACTGTACGGCGAGTGCTGATGGGTGGTTGGTCCGATGGGTGCTGTCACCTCTAACCTCTTTCACACCCAATAACAGTTTCTTCCAGCACATTTCTGTCTTCACAGCTGCCACAACTAATCTCCTTTGATATGCAAATATACACAAATATACAGTCACTGTGTGTCCGTCTGCTGTCAGATCAAGTTAAGATCTTGTATATGATCATGTTTTGGGTCTATATACAAAACCGTCAGGGTTTCTCCTAGTTAGCAGAGTGTGTCTTTATGTTCCTTACTTGATCTGGAGGGTGTGTAGAGTAGTGTGGTGTGTCTGTTTCCCACTGAGCTTGTGTGTGTCACAGGATCGAGCTGCGCGCGCTGGGGAAGATCAACCCCGGAGACGAAGTGACCGTGTCATACGTGGACTATCTCAACCTGTCTGAAGACCGCAGGCGTTTGCTGAAGCAGCAGTATTTCTTCGACTGCACCTGCGAACACTGCACCAACAAGACCAAAGACGACCTGAAGATGGCCGGAGCGGAGCTGGAAGGAGGAGAGAAGGTGACGTTTACTCACTCGCTCGTTCAACCTGTGCATTGGCCTTTTTGACTTTTGAATGCGGTCTGGTTAGACGTCTGAAAGTGAAGCGGGACAGATCGACGCATGAATGAATGAGTTCGAGGAGACACGAGACATGTGTCCAGCTCTATCTCTGGAGAGATTAGTGCCGTTATATATAGCAGTGCTTCAGGGAGAGATAAGGAACAGATTCCAGTCTGGAGCTCATATTACTGACCCTCAGAACACAGAGGAGGATTACTATGATCATCTCAACCCAGGGTTTTTCCGTGAAAAAGTTACAATTTTTATTTGCATTAACTAATAGAGTGTATAACCCAGCGTTTGGGTTGTTTTAGCCTAGCGAATGGGTTGTTTTAGCCCAGTGATTGGGTTACTTTAGCCCAGCGAATGGGTTGTTTTAGCCCAGTGAATGGGTTGTTTTAGCCCAGTGAATGGGTTGTTTTAGCCCAACGAATGGGTTGTTTTAGCCCAGTGAATGGGTTGTTTTAGCCCAGCGAATGGGTTATTTTAGCCCAGCGAATGGGTTGTTTTAGCCCAGTGATTGGGTTATTTTAGCCCAGCAAATGGGTTGTTTTAGCCCAGTGAATGGGTTGTTTTAGCCCAGTGAATGGGTTGTTTTAGCCCAGCGAATGGGTTGTTTTAACCCAGCGATTGGGTAGTTTTATCCCAGCGGTTGGGTTGTTTTAACCCAGTGAATGTGTTGTTTTAACCCAGGGAAGGGCTTGTTTTAGCCCAGCGAATGGGTTGTTTTAGCCCATCGAATGGGTTATTTTAGCCCAGTGAATGGGTTGTTTTAGCCCAGTGAATGGGTTGTTTTAGCCCAACGAATGGGTTGTTTTAGCCCAGTGAATGGGTTGTTTTAGCCCAGCGAATGGGTTATTTTAGCCCAGCGAATGGGTTGTTTTAGCCCAGTGATTGGGTTATTTTAGCCCAGCAAATGGGTTGTTTTAGCCCAGTGAATGGGTTGTTTTAGCCCAGCGAATGGGTTGTTTTAACCCAGCGATTGGGTAGTTTTATCCCAGCGGTTGGGTTGTTTTAACCCAGTGAATGTGTTGTTTTAACCCAGGGAAGGGCTTGTTTTAGCCCAGCGAATGGGTTGTTTTAGCCCAGCGAACGGGTTGTTTTAGCCCAGCGAATGGGTTGTTTTAGCCCAGCGAATGGGTTGTTTTAGCCCAGCGATTGGGTTGTTTTAGTCCAGCGAATGGGTTGTTTTAACCCAGGGAATGAGTTGTTTTAGCCCAGCGATTGGGTTGTTTTAACCCAGCAAATGGGTTGTTTTATCCCAGCGGTTGGGTTGTTTTAACCCAGCGATTAGGTTGTTTTATCCCAGCGGTTGGGTTGTTTTATCCCAGCGGTTGGGTTGTTTTATCCCAGTGGTTTGGTTGTTTTATCCCAGTGGTTGGGTTGTTTTAGACCAGCGGTTAGGTTGTTTTATCCCAGTGGTTGGGTTGTTTTAACCCAGCATTTGGGTTGTTTTAGCCCAGCAATTGGGTTGTTTTATCCCAGTGGTTGGGTTGTTTTATCCCAGTGGTTGGGTTGTTTTATCCCAGTGGTTGGGTTGTTTTATCCCAGTCGTTGGGTTGTTTTATCCCAGTGGTTGATTTGTTTTATCCCAGTGGTTGGGTTGTTTTATCCCAGTGGTTGGGTTGTTTTATCCCAGTGGTTGATTTGTTTTATCCCAGTGGTTGGGTTGTTTTAGCCCAGTGGTTGGGTTGTTTTAGCCCAGTGAATGGGTTGTTTTAGCCCAGTGAATGGGTTGTTTTAGCCCAGCAATTAGGTTGTTTTAACCCAGCATTTTTTAGAGTGTAAACTATGCAAAATAAATTATTTGTATTAGATATCATGCATAAATAAGTTATTTAAAATATATAAAAACAAATATCGGGTTATAAATAATATTCATCTGATATATGTTTAAAGTATATATTGCCTAATGTTATTTTAATGTGGCTTCCAAACATGCAGACATGTTCCTGTGTGCAAGAAATATCCCCTAATATCAGGTTAAACATTATATGTTATGCTCTGCTCTGAAGGTTCCAGAAGAAAAGGTGAAGGAAATCACGGAATACAGCCGGGCGATGGTGGAGAAGATGGAGAAGGCCCGGCGAGAAGCCAACTACAACGAGGTAATGATGAGTCCTCACACGGGCGATCTGCATTCAGCTGCAGGAGCGTAACGTGACACGAGTGTGAATGTTCCACAGGTGGTGAAGATCTGCCGCGAGTGTGTGCAGAAGCAGGAGAACGTCCTGGCCGACACACACATCTATCAGCTGCGCATGTGGTGCACGCTCAGCGAGGTGCTGTCCTACCTGCAGTTCGTCGATGAGGCGTCCACGTATGCGCGCAAGATGGTGGAGGGATACCAGTGAGTGTGTTTCTCCATCTTCACCTGTCTTTAGTGTGTGATGTTGCTGTTTGAGCTCTTCTCTATATCAGTGTCAGTGTTCCTGAACTCCCTGAAACGCCTTCATTGGAGTCTTGAGTTTTCTTCCGGGAACCAACACGTCGCAATATCCCTCATTTAGAGGGTCATAACACACACACACACCCAAAAACCTTTATGTGTTTATCTATCGAAACAGAAAACTGTACCATCCCAACAACGCTCAGCTAGGAATGGCTACGATGAGGGCCGGCGTGACGCACTGGCAGGCGGGGCTCATAGAGGTCGGTCATGGCATGATCTGCAAGGCCTACGCCATCCTCCTGATCACCCACGGCCCGACACATCCCATCACCAAAGACCTGGAGGTAAAGCTCTTATTGACACAAGATAAAGGGAAAGAGCCGTCAGAGTTTTACTGAAGTGTGTGAGTCTCTCTCCTCCCATCAGGCCATGCGCGTTCAGACAGAGATGGAGCTGCGCATGTTCAAGCAGAACGAGTACGTGTATCACTCCATGCGTGAGGCGGCGCTGCAGAACCAGCCCATGAAGATGATGGCAGAACCGGCCGCTGAGAGCATCAAGAACCTGTTCCGCAGGAAGTGACCTCACAATCCACTGTGAAACAAACACGCTCAGGTCAACAGTACACTCACATTTTACATTTATGCATTCAGCAGATGCTTACCAAAACCAAAGAGCCAAGGGATGCATTTTTATAATCCATTATTTATTGGCTTTAATATATCGGCCAAATTTTCTTATCGGGCAGAGAACGATAACATTAAAAATGATCATATATCGGCCAATACTGATAATAAATAACCCAATTAGCTGTAGACACGTAACATGACAGTGTGAATATTTGCGCAGGTTATCGGTATATCGGTATCGACCGATATATGGTCGTTTTTAATGTTATCGTTATCGGCCACCATATCGGTATCGGCTGATATATGTTAATTTTTAATGTTAACGCTATTAGCCACCATATCGGTATCGGCTGATATATGATCATTTTTAATGTTAACGTTATCGGTCACCATATCGGTATCGGCTGATATATGATCATTTTTAATGTTATCGTTATCAGCCACCATATCGGTGTCGGCTGATATATGATCATTTTTAATGTTATCGTTATCAGCCACCATATCGGTATCGGCTGATATATGATCATTTTTAATGTTATCGTTATCGCCCACCATATCGGTATCGGCTGATATATGATCATTTTTAATGTTATCGTTATCAACCACCATATCGGTATCGGCTGATATATGATAATTTTTAATGTTATCGTTATCGCCCACCGTATCGGTATCGGCTGATATATGATCATTTTTAATGTTATCGTTATCGGCCACCATATCGGTATCGGCTGATATATGATCATTTTTAATGTTATCGTTATCAGCCACCATATCGGTATTGGCTGATATATGATCATTTTTAATGTTATCGTTATCGCCCACCATATCGGTATCGGCTGATATATGATCATTTTTAATGTTATCGTTATCAGCCACCATATCGGTATTGGCTGATATATGATCATTTTTAATGTTATCGTTATCGCCCACCATATCGGTATCGGCTGATATATGATCATTTTTAATGTTATCGTTATCGGCCACCATATCGGTATCGGCTGATATATGATCATTTTTAATGTTATCGTTATCGCCCACCATATCGGTATCGGCTGATATATGTTAATTTTTTATGTTATCGTTATCGCCCACCATATCGGTATCGGCTGATATATGATCATTTTTAATGTTACCGTTATCGGCCACCATATCGGTATCGGCTGATATATGTTCATTTTTAATGTTATCGTTATCGCCCACCATATCGGTATCGGCTGTTATATGATCATTTTTAATGTTATCGTTATCGCCCACCATATCGGTATCGGCTAATATATGATCATTTTTAATGTTATCGTTATTGGCCACCATATCGGTATCGGCTGATATATGTTCATTTTTAATGTTATCGTTATCGGCCACCATATCGGTATCGGCTGTTATATGATCATTTTTAATGTTATCGTTATCGCCCACCATATCGGTATCGGCTAATATATGATCATTTTTAATGTTATCGTTATCAGCCACCATATCGGTATTGGCTGATATATGATCATTTTTAATGTTATCGTTATCGCCCACCATATCGGTATCGGCTGATATATGATCATTTTTAATGTTATCGTTATCAGCCACCATATCGGTATTGGCTGATATATGATCATTTTTAATGTTATCGTTATCGCCCACCATATCGGTATCGGCTGATATATGATCATTTTTAATGTTATCGTTATCGGCCACCATATCGGTATCGGCTGATATATGATCATTTTTAATGTTATCGTTATCGCCCACCATATCGGTATCGGCTGATATATGTTAATTTTTTATGTTATCGTTATCGCCCACCATATCGGTATCGGCTGATATATGATCATTTTTAATGTTACCGTTATCGGCCACCATATCGGTATCGGCTGATATATGTTCATTTTTAATGTTATCGTTATCGCCCACCATATCGGTATCGGCTGTTATATGATCATTTTTAATGTTATCGTTATCGCCCACCATATCGGTATCGGCTAATATATGATCATTTTTAATGTTATCGTTATTGGCCACCATATCGGTATCGGCTGATATATGTTCATTTTTAATGTTATCGTTATCGGCCACCATATCGGTATCGGCTGTTATATGATCATTTTTAATGTTATCGTTATCGCCCACCATATCGGTATCGGCTAATATATGATCATTTTTAATGTTATCGTTATCGGCCACCATATCGGTATTGGCTGATATATGATCATTTTTAATGTTATCGTTATCGCCCACCATATCGGTATCGGCTGATATATGATCATTTTTAATGTTATCGTTATCAGCCACCATATCGGTATTGGCTGATATATGATCATTTTTAATGTTATCGTTATCGCCCACCATATCGGTATCGGCTGATATATGATCATTTTTAATGTTATCGTTATCGGCCACCATATCGGTATCGGCTGATATATGATCATTTTTAATGTTATCGTTATCGCCCACCATATCGGTATCGGCTGATATATGTTAATTTTTTATGTTATCGTTATCGCCCACCATATCGGTATCGGCTGATATATGATCATTTTTAATGTTACCGTTATCGGCCACCATATCGGTATCGGCTGATATATGTTCATTTTTAATGTTATCGTTATCGCCCACCATATCGGTATCGGCTGTTATATGATCATTTTTAATGTTATCGTTATCGCCCACCATATCGGTATCGGCTAATATATGATCATTTTTAATGTTATCGTTATTGGCCACCATATCGGTATCGGCTGATATATGTTCATTTTTAATGTTATCGTTATCGGCCACCATATCGGTATCGGCTGTTATATGATCATTTTTAATGTTATCGTTATCGCCCACCATATCGGTATCGGCTAATATATGATCATTTTTAATGTTATCGTTATTGGCCACCATATCGGTATCGGCTGATATATGTTCATTTTTAATGTTATCGTTATCGGCCACCATATCGGTATCGGCTGTTATATGATCATTTTTAATGTTATCGTTATCGCCCACCATATCGGTATCGGCTGATATATGATCATTTTTAATGTTATCGTTATCGGTCACCATATCGGTATCGGCTGATATATGTTCATTTTTAATGTTATCGTTATCGCCCACGATTATCGGTATCGGCTAATATATGATCATTTTTAATGTTATCGTTATTGGCCACCATATCGGTATCGGCTGATATATGTTCATTTTTAATGTTATCGTTATCGGCCACCATATCGGTATCGGCTGTTATATGATCATTTTTAATGTTATCGTTATCGCCCACCATATCGGTATCGGCTGATATATGATCATTTTTAATGTTATCGTTATCGGCCACCATATCGGTATCGGCTGATATATGATCATTTTTAATGTTATCGTTATCGGCCACCATATCGGTATCGGCTGATATATGATCATTTTTAATGTTATCGTTATCGGCCACCATATCGGTATCGGCTGATATATGATCATTTTAATGTTAATGTTATCGGCCACCATATCGGTATCGGCTGATATATGATCATTTTTAATGTTATCGTTATCGCCCACCATATCGGTATCGGCTGAGATATGATCATTTTTTATGTTAACGATATCGGCCACCATATCAGTATCGGCTGAGATATGATCATTTTTAATGTTAACGATATCGGCCACCATATCAGTATCGGCTGATATATGATCATTTTTAATGTTATCGTTATCGCCCACCATATCGGTATCGGCGGATATATGATCATTTTAATGTTAATGTTATTGGCCACCATATCGGTATCGGCTGATATATGTTCATTTTTAATGTTATCGTTATCGGCCACCATATCGGTATCGGCTGTTATATGATCATTTTTAATGTTATCGTTATCGCCCACCATATCGGTATCGGCTAATATATGATCATTTTTAATGTTATCGTTATTGGCCACCATATCGGTATCGGCTGATATATGTTCATTTTTAATGTTATCGTTATCGGCCACCATATCGGTATCGGCTGTTATATGATCATTTTTAATGTTATCGTTATCGCCCACCATATCGGTATCGGCTGATATATGATCATTTTTAATGTTATCGTTATCGGTCACCATATCGGTATCGGCTGATATATGTTCATTTTTAATGTTATCGTTATCGCCCACGATTATCGGTATCGGCTAATATATGATCATTTTTAATGTTATCGTTATTGGCCACCATATCGGTATCGGCTGATATATGTTCATTTTTAATGTTATCGTTATCGGCCACCATATCGGTATCGGCTGTTATATGATCATTTTTAATGTTATCGTTATCGCCCACCATATCGGTATCGGCTGATATATGATCATTTTTAATGTTATCGTTATCGGCCACCATATCGGTATCGGCTGATATATGATCATTTTTAATGTTATCGTTATCGGCCACCATATCGGTATCGGCTGATATATGATCATTTTTAATGTTATCGTTATCGGCCACCATATCGGTATCGGCTGATATATGATCATTTTAATGTTAATGTTATCGGCCACCATATCGGTATCGGCTGATATATGATCATTTTTAATGTTATCGTTATCGCCCACCATATCGGTATCGGCTGAGATATGATCATTTTTTATGTTAACGATATCGGCCACCATATCAGTATCGGCTGAGATATGATCATTTTAATGTTAACGATATCGGCCACCATATCAGTATCGGCTGATATATGATCATTTTTAATGTTATCGTTATCGCCCACCATATCGGTATCGGCGGATATATGATCATTTTAATGTTAATGTTATCGGCCACCATATCGGTATCGGCTGATATATGATCATTTTTAATGTTATCGTTATCGCCCACCATATCGGTATCGGCTGAGATATGATCATTTTTTATGTTAACGATATCGGCCACCATATCAGTATCGGCTGAGATATGATCATTTTTAATGTTAACGATATTGGCCACCATATCGGTATTGGCTGATATATGATCATTTTTAATGTTATCGTTATCGCCCACCATATCGGTATCGGCTGATATATGATCATTTTTAATGTTATCGTTATCAGCCACCATATCGGTATTGGCTGATATATGATCATTTTTAATGTTATCGTTATCGCCCACCATATCGGTATCGGCTGATATATGATCATTTTTAATGTTATCGTTATCGGCCACCATATCGGTATCGGCTGATATATGATCATTTTTAATGTTATCGTTATCGCCCACCATATCGGTATCGGCTGATATATGTTAATTTTTTATGTTATCGTTATCGCCCACCATATCGGTATCGGCTGATATATGATCATTTTTAATGTTACCGTTATCGGCCACCATATCGGTATCGGCTGATATATGTTCATTTTTAATGTTATCGTTATCGCCCACCATATCGGTATCGGCTGTTATATGATCATTTTTAATGTTATCGTTATCGGTCACCATATCGGTATCGGCTGATATATGTTCATTTTTAATGTTATCGTTATCGCCCACCATATCGGTATCGGCTAATATATGATCATTTTTAATGTTATCGTTATTGGCCACCATATCGGTATCGGCTGATATATGTTCATTTTTAATGTTATCGTTATCGGCCACCATATCGGTATCGGCTGTTATATGATCATTTTTAATGTTATCGTTATCGCCCACCATATCGGTATCGGCTGATATATGATCATTTTTAATGTTATCGTTATCGGCCACCATATCGGTATCGGCTGATATATGATCATTTTTAATGTTATCGTTATCGGCCACCATATCGGTATCGGCTGATATATGATCATTTTTAATGTTATCGTTATCGGCCACCATATCGGTATCGGCTGATATATGATCATTTTAATGTTAATGTTATCGGCCACCATATCGGTATCGGCTGATATATGATCATTTTTAATGTTATCGTTATCGCCCACCATATCGGTATCGGCTGAGATATGATCATTTTTTATGTTAACGATATCGGCCACCATATCAGTATCGGCTGAGATATGATCATTTTTAATGTTAACGATATCGGCCACCATATCAGTATCGGCTGATATATGATCATTTTTAATGTTACCGTTATCGCCCACCATATCGGTATCGGCGGATATATGATCATTTTAATGTTAATGTTATCGGCCACCATATCGGTATCGGCTGATATATGATCATTTTTAATGTTATCGTTATCGCCCACCATATCGGTATCGGCTGAGATATGATCATTTTTTATGTTAACGATATCGGCCACCATATCGGTATCGGCTGAGATATGATCATTTTTTATGTTAACGATATCGCCCACCATATCAGTATCGGCTGAGATATGATCATTTTTAATGTTAACGATATTGGCCACCATATCGGTATCGGCTGATATATGATAATTTTAATGTTAATGTTATCGGCCACCATATCGGTATCGGCTGATATATGATCATTTTTAATGTTATCGTTATCGCCCACCATATCGGTATCGGCTGATATATGATCATTTTTAATGTTAACGATATCGGCCACCATATCGGTATCGGCTGATATATGATCATTTTTAATGTTCGATAAGAAAATTTGGCCGATGTATTAAAGCCGATAAATAATGTATTTTCTTCAGCTGAGACACTGTTCGCCATGATGCTTTTGATTTGATTGAAATATGAGTGGAATCACTTCGAATGAGAACATTAATATTGTGTACTTGGGACGGATTTAATGGTGAGACTTTTGTTTTTGTAACCAAACACACAAAAAGTATATACAAATTAGGATTTTGATTCATCATCCAAAATATCGGTTATCTGTATTGGCCAATAATGTTCATATCAGTGCATCCCTTAATAATATACAATGCACACACTCTTAGGCAGAAGGTTCTCTATAGAACTCTAATATTAAAGAACCCTTTATGCCAAAAAGGAGAAATGTCTTAAATAATTCCAATATACTTTCATGTTTAATGCGCAATTTCATTGTTTTTCTAGTAATAAAGTGTGTTTACGAGCTGCTTAATTCATAAAATGTTATCAAGACAAGATCAAAATGAATTCATCAGAACTAAATCCCTGAAATGAACCCTTGAGGCTCTATACAGAACCTTCACCTCTGAGAGTGCAGGTTTATTAGGATCACACTTCACATGTGCATCTGTTCATCTAGAGATTTATAAATCATAAGTGTGTGACGACTGGAACAAGATTGCGTGGATTTTTTAGGCTGTTTTTCAGTGTCATTTGGAATTGTAACGTTTTTTTGTAATTAAAGTTTCATCAGGTTTAAATGAGGATGTTTGTGCTTTGACTTTCTTTGCTCTTGTCCATTAAAGAGTCGAGAGTGCACGGATGTGATTTTGAGAACACTTTATTAAAAAAACATAATATTTGTCTTTTGTCAAATCATGCAGAGTCTGTTTATGCCACACGCTTGCTGATCCTCTTGTAGACGAGGCTGCCGAGAGTCAGAGTCTGCAACACACACACACACACACACACACAAAAGGCAAACAAATTAAATGAGTTTTATCTTAGGTTTGATAGGTAGGATTATACCCAGGAAGGGATTATACCCCTTTTTAATTAAATGGTATTATTCGTTCTTAACCAATCGAACGCAGCAGGTTAAGGTCAGCCATACTGTATCAGAAGTTAGAAGGATAAGTATAGGTGTTCCTGTATAAGTTCTGATCCTAGTAACCTCATAATGAAATATTCCGATGATACAGCCGTGCTTAGCCTCGTGTGTGATAATACTGATCTCTCTGTGTATCATTCAGAGGTAGAACATTTTGTGAAGTGGTGTGACACGAATCAAAAAAACCATTTATTTATACAAGTAATGTTTTTTTTGTTGTTGTGTGTATTATGTCTTTGATCATTGTGTATGTGTATGTGGGGGGACAATAAAGTTAATTGAAATTGAAATTGAACATCATACAGAGAGAGCTGACCGTCTGCAACACACACACACACACACACACACACATCATACAGAGAGAGCTGACCGTCTGCAACACACACACACACACACACACATTCAGTGATATCTGACCGTCTGCAACACACACACATACACACACACACACACACACATTCAGTGAGATCTGACCGTCTGCAACACACACACACACACACACACATACAGTGAGATCTGACCTACTGCAACACACACACACACACACACACACACACACACATTCAGTGAGATCTGACCGTCTGCAACACACACACACACACACATACATACAGTGAGATCTGACCTACTGCAACACACACACACACACATACAGTGAGATCTGACCGTCTGCAACACACACACACACACATCATACAGTGAGATCTGACCGTCTGCAACACACACACACACACATACAGTGAGATCTGACCGTCTGCAACACACACACACACACACACACATTCAGTGAGATCTGACCGTCTGCAACACACACACACACACACACACACATTCAGTGAGATCTGACCGTCTGCAACACACACACACACATTCAGTGAGATCTGACCGTCTGCAACACACACACACACACACACACACATCATACAGTGAGATCTGCCCGTCTGCAACACACACACACACACACACACACATTCAGTGAGATCTGACCGTCTGCAACACACACACACACACACACACACACACATCATTCAGTGAGATCTGACCGTCTGCAACACACACACACACACACACACACACATTCAGTGAGACCTGACCGTCTGCAACACACACACACACACATTATCATTATTGATCCTCACTCACATTGACGAGTGTGTGTCCGTCCACGAGCTCAGTGACCGATGTGATCTTGCTCAGGACGACCGTCAGCTTGTTTCCCTCTTTATTCACAACAGCCTAGAGCACAAACACATGATCATCATCATCATCATCATCATCATCATCATTAATGCGTTTCTTCTGCATGACATCACTCATCACCGTCCATCACCTTGACTTTCTCTCCGGTCAGCGTTTCTATCTCGGCCTCTTGTCCGACGGTGAAGGCGTTGGTCAGGACTTTGGCTCCGGTCGTCACGGTCACTCTGAAGTGATCTCCGTCCTGCTGGATCTCAGACGTGCTCTTGATGTCTTTGCCTTTCTCAATCAAATCATCGGGAAGACCTGAAGGACACGAGAAGCGTTTAGACGCCGCAGATCATTGAGATCCGAACAACTGACCAGACTCACCGACCGCCTTCATGAACTCCACGAACCCCTCCTGGCTCTCCAGCTGATACTTCCCACTGAACGACATGCTGACGGGTGGATGCAGACTCCGGAGTGTGTGTGTGTGTGTGTGAGACGCCTTTATGTGCTCGAATACACAGATCAATAATCATTAACCAGTCCGGATGGCCCTGTTGGTCAATCACTGTGAGATGTCATGTGGGGTAAAAGCCGATCTATGGAGGATTCGGTCTAATCAGATCGTGGCCTTAACCTTTGCCCTCAGCACTGTGACATCATCACACCTGATGATCACACAACAACTGGGAACATTTTAGAAGTAACTAAAACTGAATTAATACATTTATTTATATATACACGACATCTCCTGTTAGTGGGCGGGATATATTAGGCAGCAAGTGAACATGTCGTCCTCAGAGTTGATGTGTTAGAAGCAGGAGAAATGGGCGAGCGTGAGGATTTGAGCGAGTTTGACAAGGGCCAGATTGTGACGGCTAGACGACTGGGTCAGAGCATCTCCAGAACTGCAGCTCTTGTGGGGTGTTCCCGGTCTGCAGTGGTCAGTCTCTATCAAAAGTGAAGGACCAGTGGAGAACCGGCCACAGGGTCATGGGCGGCCGAGGCTCATTGATGCCCGTGGGGAGCGAAGGCTGGCCCGTGTGGTCCGATCAAACAGACGAGCTACTGGAGCTCAAACTGCTCCAGAAGTTAATGCTGGTTCTGATAGAAAGGGCTCAGAACACACAGAGCATCTCAGTTTGTGGCGTATGGGGCGGCACAGCCGCTGACCAGTGCCCATGCTGACCCCTGTCCACCGCCCAAAGCACCAACAGTGGCACGAGCATCTGAACTGGACCACGGAGCAATGGAAGAAGGTGGTCTGGTCTGATGATCACGTGTTCTTCTACATCACGGGGATGGCCGGGTGCGTGTGCGGGGCTTACCTGGGGAACACATGACACCAGGTGCACTATGGGAAGAAGGCGTGGCGGTGGAGGCAGTGATGCTTTGGGCAATGTTCTGCTGGGAAACCTTGGGTCCTCCATCATGTGGATGTGACTTTGACACGTCCCACCTACCTAAGCATTGCTGAGCCCATGTCCAGCCTCTCATGGGAACGGTATTCCCTGTGGCTGTGGCTCTTTCAGCAGATAATGCGCCGCCACAAAGAACAAATGCTTCAGGAATGCTTTGAGGAGCACAACAACGAGTTTGAGTCCAAATTCCCCAGATCTCAATCCAATCGAGCATCTGTGGGATGAGCTGAAAAGTCCGATCCATGGAGGCCCCGCCTCACAACTTACAGGACTTAAAGGATCTGCTGCTAACATCTTGGTGCCAGATACCACAGCACAGCTTCAGGAGTCTAGAGGAGTCCGTGCCTCGACGGTCATAATGTTATGCTTGATCAGTGTATATTGACCTCATTATAAATGATGTCATGGCATGTTCATTTATAAATACACATTTGTATGTCAACGCATTCCTTGAATCATGAACCAGTCACAAGAGCGATAAAAATAGAGCGTATTTCATTATGAGGACACAAATGACCCGTGACTGCAGCATCAAAGGGTCTTTCAGCAGGAGATGCGCATGAAATATGACCCCATTCATAATCATAACTGATTTCTGTGCATCTGTGAGTCTCATTAGCCAGATCACGCAGGACGTTCCGCTGCATCAGCAACACACACACACACCAGCAGTGACCCCTCAGCAGTGACCCCTCAGCAGTGACCCCCTCAGCAGTGACCCCTCAGCAGTGACCCCCCTCAGCAGTGATCCCTCAGCAGTGACCCCTCAGCAGTGACCCCTCAGCAGTGACCCCTCAGCAGTGACCCCCTCAGCAGTGACCCCTCAGCAGTGACCCCATCAGCAGTGACCCCTCAGCAGTGACCCCTTAGCAGTGATCCCTCAGCAGTGACCCCTCAGCAGTGACCCACGTCAGCAGTGACCCCTCAGCAGTGACCCCCGTCAGCAGTGACCCCTCAGCAGTGACCCCCGTCAGCAGTGACCCCTCAGCAGTGACCCCCGTCAGCAGTGACCCCTCAGCAGTGACCCCCGTCAGCAGTGACCCCCGTCAGCAGTGACCCCCGTCAGCAGTGACCCCTCAGCAGTGACCCCCTCAGCAGTGACCCCCGTCAGCAGTGACCCCCTCAGCAGTGACCCCCTCAGCAGTGACCCCCTCAGCAGTGACCCCTCAGCAGTGACCCCTCAGCAGTGACTCTCAGCAGTGACCCCTCAGCAGTGACCCCTCAGCAGTGACCCCTCAGCAGTGACCCCCTCAGCAGTGACCCACGTCAGCAGTGACCCCTCAGCAGTGACCCCTCAGCAGTGACCCCTCAGCAGTGACCCCTCAGCAGTGACCCCCTCAGCAGTGACCCCTCAGCAGTGACCCCTCAGCAGTGACCCCCTCAGCAGTGACCCCCGTCAGCAGTGACCCCCTCAGCAGTGACCCCCTCAGCAGTGACCCCCTCAGCAGTGACCCCCTCAGCAGTGACCCCTCAGCAGTGACCCCTCAGCAGTGACTCTCAGCAGTGACCCCTCAGCAGTGACCCCTCAGCAGTGACCCCTCAGCAGTGACCCCCTCAGCAGTGACCCCTCAGCAGTGACCCACGTCAGCAGTGACCCCTCAGCAGTGACCCCTCAGCAGTGACCCCCGTCAGCAGTGACCCCTCAGCAGTGACCCCCGTCAGCAGTGACCCCTCAGCAGTGACCCCCCTCAGCAGTGACCCCCTCAGCAGTGACCCCCTCAGCAGTGACCCCTCAGCAGTGACCCCTCAGCAGTGACTCTCAGCAGTGACCCCTCAGCAGTGACCCCTCAGCAGTGACCCCCTCAGCAGTGACCCCTCAGCAGTGACCCCTCAGCAGTGACCCCTCAGCAGTGACTCTCAGCAGTGACCCCTCAGCAGTGACCCCTCAGCAGTGACCCCTCAGCAGTGACCCCCTCAGCAGTGACCCCTCAGCAGTGACCCCTCAGCAGTGACTCTCAGCAGTGACCCCTCAGCAGTGACCCCTCAGCAGTGACCCCTTCAGCAGTGGCCCCTCAGCAGTGACCCCCTCAGCAGTGACCCCTCAGCAGTGACCCCATCAGTAGTGATCCCTCAGCAGTGACCCCTCAGCAGTGACCCCTCAGCAGTGATCCCTCAGCAGTGACCCCATCAGTAGTGACCCCTCAGCAGTGACCCCTCAGCAGTGACCCCTCAGCAGTGACCCCCTCAGCAGTGACCCCCTCAGCAGTGACCCCTCAGCAGTGACCCCATCAGTAGTGACCCCTCAGCAGTGACCCCTCAGCAGTGATCCCTCAGCAGTGACCCCCTCAGTAGTGACCCCTCAGCAGTGACCCCTCAGCAGTGACCCCTCAGCAGTGACCCCCTCAGTAGTGACCCCTCAGCAGTGACCCCCTCAGCAGTGACCCCTCCGCAGTGACCCCTCAGCAGTGACCCCTCAGCAGTGACCCCTCAGCAGTGATCCCTCAGCAGTGACCCCTCAGCAGTGACCCCTCAGCAGTGATCCCTCAGCAGTGACCCCTCAGCAGTGACCCCATCAGTAGTGACCCCTCAGCAGTGACCCCTCAGCAGTGATCCCTCAGCAGTGACCCCCTCAGTAGTGACCCCTCAGCAGTGACCCCTCAGCAGTGACCCCTCAGCAGTGACCCCTCAGCAGTGACCCCTCAGCAGTGACCCCTTCAGCAGTGGCCCCTCAGCAGTGACCCCCTCAGCAGTGACCCCCTCAGCAGTGACCCCTCCGCAGTGACCCCTCAGCAGTGACCCCTCAGCAGTGACCCCTCAGCAGTGACCCCTCAGCAGTGACCCCTCAGCAGTGTCCAGGGCTTTGACCGGCTGGACTCTGGACTGATTGATTATCAGTGTTTTATCAGGAACACTGACGACACACACAATAAAAGCATAAACTCAGCTGGATCTGCCGTATCCACACGATCAATACGCGGTCAAGCTTCAGATATCATTCATGTCAGGTTATGCTTTAATAATCCCTGCTTGAGATGTGATGACATCCAAACCCGCGGGACGACCTTTGACCTTCACCTATAATAATAAATGATGACATACTGAGGGATATTTACCATCTGATGTGCAACTCTCTCATAATACATCATAGAAGTGCTATTTTAGCAACTTTATAGACTAGTTTTTATTAATATTCACTTATTTCTTATTTAATATTAATTGAATTGAAAGGTTTAGTCATTTTGTGCTGTTTTTATTTGTTTTGGTTTTTAATATTTTTCTTTATTTTGAGATATTTAAAGTTAAATGAATCACAAATGAGGAATATTGCCGTCATAAAATGTTATTTTTTAATATTTTATTTCCAGTATCCAAACAAATTCGCAATGATATTAATTTTAGTTCAAGTTTTAGTCATTTTGTTGTGTTTTTGTCATTTTAATTAAATGTTTTAAAATATATATAGTTTTTATCCATTTTTATTTTAGTTTTACATATTTTAATTCTTCAAGTTAAATATATTTTATTATAATTAAATGTTTTTGTATTTCAAGAAAAATAAGATATAATATATATTTTTATTTCAAGTAATGAAAATGATTTTAGTTGTTTTAGTAACGATAATGACGACCTTCAACCTTTACCATAAATGTGTTAAATATTAAAAGTATTAAATATACAAATTAAATATTAAAAGTATTAAATATACAAATTACATATTAAATGTATTAAATATAATGTTAAATAATAATACAATGTTAGTAATATGTAATAATAATATGTTAAATAAATATTATGTAGAAAAGTATTTAGTACTTCAACTGAACAGAAATAAGAAGTTTACAGTTTAATATTGTATTTGAGCTGATGTTTATTTGATTTGAATGTTTTAATGGTTTAGTTGTGTTTATGCTCACAGAGATCCGCCGTGTGCAGAGAGTCATCACTGATCTACAGACACCCGGAGACCATCTGATTTGCATAGGGGCGGGGCTCTGTCTGCTCCTGCTCCTCTCATTGGTGGGTTCCGCTGATGATCCTCATTGGGCCGAACACGAGGGGTCAGCGCTGCGACTCTCTGATATGAGGAGTGTGAAGTCGACACAATCATGTGTGTGAAAGACTGGCGTTACTCAACATCATCATAAACTGCAGTATCTGAGACGCTGTAAATGAAGCCGTTATCTCAGGGGGCGGTCACCTGACCTCTGCAGGACGTCCCACCCGCCTCACAGGGGCCACACACACACACTACACACACACTGCACACACACACTACACACACACACTACACACACACATACACTGCACACACACTACACACACACACTACACACACATACACTGCACACACACTACACACACACATACACTGCACACACACTACACACACACACACACTACACACATACACTGCACACATATACACACTACACACACACTACACACACACACACACACACACACACTGAACACACACTACACACACATACACTGAACATACTCTGCACACACACACACACACACACATACACTGAACATACTCTGCACACACACACACACACACACACACACTACACACATACACTGCACACACTCTACACACACACATACACTGCACACACTACACACACACACACTGAACACACACATACACTGAACACACACTACACACACATGCACTGCACACACACTGAACACACACTACACACACATACACTACACACACACACACTGAACACACACTACACACACACACACACACACACTGAACACACACTACATACACACACACACACACACACTGAACACACGCTACATGCATTCACTGCACACACACTACACACACACACACACACTACCCCTACACCTACCATCACACACACAACCCCTACACCTACCCATCACACACACACACACACACACACACACACACACACACTACCCCTAAACCTACCCATCACACACACACACACACAACCCCATACACTTACCCATCACACACACACACACAACCCCTACACCTACCCATCACACACACACACACACACACACACACACACACACACACACACACACACACACACACACACACACACACACACACACACACACACACACACACACACACACACACACACAACCCCTACACCTACCATCACACACACACACACACACACACACACACACACAACCCCTACACCTACCATCACACACACACACACACACACACACACACAACCCCTACACCTACCATCACACACACACACACACACACAACCCCTACACCTACCATCACACACACACACACACACACACACACACACACACACACACACACAACCCCTACACCTACCATCACACACAAACACTACCCCTAAACCTACCCATCACACACACACACACACACACACAGCCCCTACACCTACCCATCAAACACACACACACACACTACCCCTACACCTACCCATCACACTCACACACACACACACACACTACCCCTAAACCTACCATCACACACACACACTACCCCTAAACCTACCCATCACACACACACACACACACACACACACACACACACAGCCCCTACACCTACCCATCAAACACACACACACACTACCCCTACACCTACCCATCACACTCACACACACACCGTAACCCTAACACACACACACACAACCCCTACACCTACCCATCACACTCACACACACACCGTAACCCTAACACACACACACACAACCCCTACACCTACCCATCACACTCACACACACACCGTAACCCTAACACACACACACACAACCCCTACACCTACCCATCACACTCACACACACTACCCCTACACCTACCCATCACACTCACACACACACCGTAACCCTAACACACACACACACTACCCCTAAACCTACCCATCACACACACACACACACACAACCCCTACACCTACCCATCACACACACACACACACACACACACACACACACACACACACACACACACACACACACTACCCCTAAACCTACCCATCACACACACACACACACACACACACACAAAACCCCTACACCTACCCATCACACACACACACACACACACTACCCCTAAACCTACCCATCACACACACACACAACCCCTACACCTACCCATCACACTCACACACACCGTAACCCTAACACACACACACACACACACACAGCATCACAGAGCAATGAAACATTCACTGTTACTCACAAAGATGAGGCGGCGATGAGGAGATCCGTCTGAGGTTTATATCCTCACAGCTTCATCTTCACTGATGGACACTAATGAGGATTAATCAGGGGCTTTAGGGTCACACACACACTCACTGTTTGACGGATGAACTGGGGTCATTGTGTGAAAGAGGAACACAGAAGGTCACTGGAGGGCAAAAGAGACTCTAATGATAGAAATCCCGGTTCTGACGTCTGTATCTCGAGGTTAACTCTTAACAACTCTTCATTGATGATGATTATAATCACACATCTCTCACTCTCCCATGAGCTCTAATGTCCCAGATTATTCTCCTGAGAGCTGAAGCTGAACAGTTGCATCATATCTGTGATCTGAGCCCTTTCTATCAGAACCAGCATTAACTTCTGGAGCAGTTTGAGCTCCAGTAGCTCGTCTGTTTGATCGGCCCACACGGGCCAGCCTTCGCTCCCCACGGGCATCAATGAGCCTCGGCCGCCCATGACCCTGTGGCCGGTTCTCCACTGGTCCTTCACTTTTGATAGAGACTGACCACTGCAGACCGGGAACACCCCACAAGAGCTGCAGTTCTGGAGATGCTCTGACCCAGTCGTCTAGCCGTCACAATCTGGCCCTTGTCAAACTCACTCAATTGCCCATTTCTCCTGCTTCTAACACATCAACTCTGAGGACAACATGTTCACTTGCTGCCTAATATACCCCACCCACTAACAGGAGATCATCAGTGTTATTCACCGGTCATAATGTTATGCCTGATCGTGTATAGAGAAAAAGAGAGAGATTTAAAAAAAATGGCCCAAAAATGTTTTAAAAAACAATAATTATTATATTTATTTATATTTACATAAATATACTTTTGATACGTTTTAATATGTGTGTGTGTGTGTGTGTGTGTATCTGTGTGTGTGTGCTTCTGTGTGTGTGAGTGTGTGTGCGTGCGTGTGTGAGTGCGAGTGTCTGTGTGTGAGTGCGTGTGTCTGTGTGAGTGTGTGTGTGTATGTGTGTGAGTGTGTATGTGTGTGCGTGTGTGAGTGCGTGTGTGTGAGTGTGTGTGTGTGTCTGTGTGTGAGTGCGTGTGTCTGTGTGAGTGTGTGTGTGTGTGTGTGTATGTGTGTGAGTGTGTGTCTGTGTGTGAGTGAGTGTGTGTGTCTGTGTGTGAGTGAGTGTGTGTGTCTGTGTCTGTGTGTGAGTGCGTGTGTCTGTGTGAGTGTGTGTGTGTGTGTGTGTCTGTGTGTGTGTGTATGTGTGTGAGTGTGTGTCTGTGTGTGAGTGAGTGTGTATGTGTGTGAGTGAGTGTGTATGTGTGAGTGTGTATGTGTGAGTGTGTGTATGTGTGTGAGTGTGTGTGTCTGTGTGTGTGAGTGTGTGTATGTGTGTGAGTGTGTGAGTGAGTGTGTGTGTGTCTGTGTATGTCTGAGTGTGTGTGTGTGTGTGTGAGTGTGTGTATGTGTGTGAGTGTGTGTTTGTCTGTGTGTGTGAGTGTGTGTATGTGTGTGAGTGAGTGTGTGTGTGTCTGTGTATGTCTGAGTGAGTGTGTATGTGTGAGTGTGTATGTCTGAGTGTGTATGTGTGAGTGTGTATGTGTGTGTGTGTGTGAGTGTGTGTGTCTGTGTGTGTGTGTGTGTATGTGTGTGAGTGAGTGTGTGCAACCCAAAAATATAAGAGGAAATATAAGGAAGAAAAACGTATCAATAAATATAATACATAATTGTTAATTTTATTTCCCTATTTATATTTATTCAGTCTAAATATTGTCCAAATTATACTTTTTTAATAAAACATTTGTATTCACCTAAACGATATACTACGGTCATTTTTATATTTACATAAATATATTTTCAAAAAAGTGTTGGCTATTTAAATTTCCTCAGATATGTTTGGGACATTTTTCTACTAATTATATTTATACTGCCCTATTTAAACAATGTTCTCAATTCCTTAAAATATATATTTGTCCAGAATAAAATGTAGTTTCTGCGATATGAGCAGTTGAGTCGACATGCATTAATAATGCTGATGTTGTAATAAATAATAAACACAATGCCATATGAATAGGACAGTAGACTAATATGAATAAATGAGGGTCAAAGGTCAAGGCTGGTGTGCATGTAAGGCCGGTGGTGTTCATCAGAGGGTTAGACGGCTGAAATCTCTCATGTGTGTGTGTGTGTGTGTGTGTGTGTGTGAGGTGGGATCTCCAGTATAACGCCTGCTGCAGTCCTCAGCAGTGTTTCGAAGAGGAATGGAGATGTGTATCTAGTGTTTCCTTATTTTGGGGCAGGAAAGCACAGGCTTGTTGACTTCCTCTCCCTCCCTTCCTTCCTTCTCTGCGAAGGTACTCATCTGAAAAATGAGAACAAAGTGATTGTTCCTGTTCTCTTTCTTAAGTCACTTCAAATGCTGTTTGTGAGGCTGGAGGCTCATTGTGAGGAGCGCAGAGCAGGAGACAGGTAAGAGCCGCACACACACACACACACACACACACACACACACACACTGGCTCAGCTGATGCGCGTTACAGGTGGAGGTGATCAATATGGACTTCTGCACAGCTCAAATGTGCATGCGATCCGCTCAGATGCTCCGTTTGCAGAGGGAGTTTAATACCCAGACCTGCATTACAGGATCTTTCAGATAATATACTATTTAATATTTCATGAAAAGCACTTTTTTAGCATGCAAAAGGATCTAATATGCATGTTAAATAATCATGTTTTGTGTGAGAAATCTTCAGCATAAAATGCATAAATACGATTATGCATGTGATTCCCTCAGTTGAGGATGTTTCTGCTATCTGAGTGAAGCAGAACTGTTTAATTACAGCTCATTTTCTCGATATTTCCACACCGATGACTGTATTGTACTCGAACGAGAGCACGGGCTTATGGATTATGATGAAAAAGAGAAGTTCCCGTCCTAATGCAGTGAAAGTGAAACACAGAGGAACAATGGAGAGGAAGAGACGGATCCACTCGTTTCACGGGTTAAACGCACCAATGCAACAAATCCGGTGTTTGCTGAAGCGTCGGGATTTCTAGAAATCAGAATGATGATGATCTTTCCTAGTATATTTGTCTATATTATTATAGTTTATTTGAAATAAATTCTTAAATCAAGATGCATTGATCTCCATCTGCCAAAATAAGCTCAATTCAAAGACTCCAATGACAGATATTTGAGTCCAATCGACCAGATTTCAGAAACTTCCCCAGCTCAGATTTTGATTTTGTTCATATTTTTTTCTGAAGATAGATAAATAATGATAATGAAAGCCAAATATTAAATGTCACAGATGTGTATTGACTGAGGAATCTCTGTTTTGTAGAGGAGGGTCAAAATGACTATTTCCACCTGAGATTTGGAGCCAAATCACAGGCGGGTAAAAATGACTTTAGAAAGATGGCAGCATCATTATGTTATTATCACACAGAGATTGGTAGATCTATTAGTGAAATCTGTCGACTTTATCAATCTTTGTTGCATTATATGCCAACGGTGAGCGCTCAAAAATTGCAAAAAAACACTTTTTGTGTTTTTCCCCCCAAGTTTCATTGCCTGCAACTCAAGAAATATTAAAGATACATTAATATCCTTTTAGATTCTGGTTCTTAACAAACATTTATTTTGGTATTTCCATTTTAAAGGCCCTCGATGGTTCATTCCCAGAGATATGGAGATCTTAATGCGGCTCCATGAGTAAAATAGTCAATCGTTTAATATCTAGAAGCTGGCACTCGGACAGGTATGTTCTCTATACAATCACGTTGACAGAAAAAAAAATGAAATACAATTCTATTTTCAACATTATTTGTTCTTCAGATATTCCTCTTTAAAAGATAAAAGTATCAGCTGTGTGCAAAGAGACCCACATTTGGTTTTTGACCACTAAAATTGACCATTTTACTCATGGAGCCGCATTAAGATCTCCATATCTCTGGGACTGAACCATCGAGGGCCTTTAAAATGGAAATACCAAAAGAAATGTTTGTAAAGAACCAGAATCTAAAAGAATATTAAGGTATCTTTAATACTTCTGGAGTTATAGGCATGCAAACTTGGGGGAAAAAACACAAGAAGTGCTTTTTCCCCATGTTTGAGCGTTCACCGTTGGCGTATAAAGCAACACAGATTGATAAAGTCAACAGATTTCACTAATAGATCTACCAATCTCTGTGTGATAATAACATAATGATGCTGCCATCTTTCTAAAGTCATTTTACACCCCTCTAATTTGTAATTTTGACCCTCCTCTACAAAACAGTGATTACTCAGTCAATATACATTTGTGACATTTCATATTTCGGCTTTCTTTCACCAGACAAAAATGATCTCTGGTTGAGTTGACCCACATGTGCTTTGAATGCTGTCTAATGCATGAATGTCAGTGCAATAAATCCTTCAACATGTGGTTTTCACAGGCGGGTGATGGACAGTTTTCACACTCGAGATCTGAAGAACGTGTAGAAAACCTTCAGCATGGATTCAAAGGAGAGCGAAAGCAAGCGTGCAGAGGACTTTCCCTGCAGAAGCGTTGATCTTTCTCTTCTTCCGTACCCTCTGCCTCATCCCGTCGTTCCTCAACCCCACAGATACATCCCTGACATGATCGACCTCAACAGGCTTCGGCTGCATCGCGTCGTCCAGGTGAAGCAAGAGGTGCCGCTGTGGCCTCCGTCTCCGCTGCTCATGCGCTCTCCGACGCCGTACTTCCCTGCTTTCCATCCCAGCCTAGTGCCCTTCTCGTTCCTCCTGCCCGGCTCCGTCCCGCATCTCTCCCCGAACCCCTTCTACCCAAGCGAAGTGCTGAGATTTCGCCGCAGTAGTCCGGAGGCCGCCAAATCCGCCGCTGAGAAGCTGAACGTGCACGTGGACGACAGCTACTACGTGGACGTGGGCGGCGATCAGAAGCGCTGGAAATGCCGCATGTGCGAGAAGTCGTACACCTCCAAATACAACCTGATCACGCACATCCTCGGCCACAGCGGGATCAAGCCGCATGGATGCAACCTCTGCGGGAAGCTCTTCAAGCAGCTGAGCCACCTGCACACACACATGCTGACGCACCAGGGCGCCCGGCCACACAAGTGCCAGGTGTGCCACAAGGCCTTTACGCAGACCAGCCACCTGAAGAGACACATGATGCAGCACAGCGACGTCAAGCCCTACAGCTGCGGCGTGTGCGGCCGGGGCTTCGCCTACCCCAGCGAGCTCCGCGCGCACGAGCTCAAGCACGAGAGGGGGCAGGAGAACGTGTGCGTGGAGTGCGGGCTCGACTTCCCCACGCTGGCGCAGCTCAAGCGCCACCTGACGGCGCACCGCGGGCCCGTGCAGTACGACTGCGGCGAGTGCGGGAAGAGCTTCCAGTACCCGAGTCAGCTGCAGAATCACATGATGAAGCACAAGGACATCCGGCCCTTCATCTGCAGCGAGTGCGGGATGGAGTTCGTCCAGTCGCACCATCTCAAACAGCACACGCTCACGCACAAGGTGAGGAGAAAATACACTCCAATTCAAATCCAATTCACTGATTCTAACTAGCACTTTTTAGTTACATTTACTTAATGTGCCCTATCACACACCCGGCGCAATGTGACGCCAGACTCAAGTGTGTTCTGCTAGCCCAGCTGTTCTCATGTTCATGTCCAGCTCCTCGTGTTTAAATATCAAATGCACTGGCGTCTGGTCTGAACACCAGGTGTGATCAGGAGCATTGTTGGAGCGTTGCTATTGTGAGGAACTGAAAACCACTGACCAACACACACCTGCTCTAAAGTCAACAGAGCAGTATTTGTGTGTTATTTAAAGAGTGTGTTAGTGATATGAGCCTATAGGAGGAGCACAACACACACACATACACACACACACACACACACACACACACACACTCTGATTATTACACACACAGGGATGTGCAGCAGCACACACACACACACACACACTGATTATTACACACACAGACACGTGCAGCAGCACACACACACACAGACACTCTGATTATCACACACACAGGGACGTGCAGCAGCAGCCACACACACACACACACACACACACACACACGCACTCTCTGATTATTACACACACAGGGATGTGTAGCAGCACACACACACACACACACTGATTATTACACACACAGGGACGTGCAGCAGCACACACACACACACACACACACACTCTCTGATTATTACACACACAGGGATGTGCAGCAGCACCCCCCCCCCCCCCCCCCACACACACACACACTCTGATTATCACACACACAGGGACGTGCAGCAGCACACACACACGCGCACACACACTCTCTGATTATTACACACAAAGGAATGTGCAGCAGCACACACACACACACACACACTCTGATTATTACACACACAGGGACGTTCAGCAGCACACACACACACACACACACACACACTGATTATTACACACACAGGGACGTGCAGCAGCACACATACACACACACACTCTCTGATTATTACACACACAGGGATGTGTAGCAGCACACACACACACACACACTGATTATTACACACACAGGGATGTGTAGCAGCACACACACACACACATACACACACACACACACTGATTATTACACACACAGGGACGTGCAGCAGCACACACACACACACACACGTTTAAATATTAAAAATAAAAGGATTGCAATGTAAAAGACTATTATTAATGTGTACATTAAGAGATAAACATGCCTACATGTCATTATGGATAGTCATTGCATGTTTCAGAATGAGCTTCTGCAGTAATGACCAATGAAATTGGCTACTTATTGAACTAACCGTGGCGATATAGGCAGTGCTTTAAGTGGGCCGGTACGCGCCAGTACTCAGTACCCCCACTTCCAAATATAGCTCTTGAGCGTACCGCCACCTCTCCGTGCGCCCAGAACGTGCTTTTAGCGTACCGGTACGCTCATTTGCGAGCAGAGACTACATTACCCATACACCCTTGAGTTTTACAAGTGAAAAGCGCATGCGTCGCTTGTGCCGCTGTCAGTGTCAACAACTCAAAGTGGTCCGGAGAGGGTGTGTGAAACGCCACGTGAGACTGGGTTGGAAACGCGCAACCATAGCTGCTCGTTTAAAATCTATGGTAAAAATACAAAGCACTTGTGCCGCGGACGAGGACGAGAGTGGCACCACTTCTACCGATGACAACAGCCGCATGTTGTAGCTGGGTCGTTCCTGTTATACAGTGACTTTTCTGTCTTTATGATTTACTTACTCATATTTTCTATAAAATGAGTCACATAAGAAAAGGCTTAAATTATAAATGTAGGTCTTCTTTATCACTTAAACAGATATAATAGGTATTAAAAATACTATTTTGTATTTTGCACACCTTTTTATTGATATATGCATTCAATTTTATCATGTCCTCAGTGCAAAGTAATCAACTAGCCTATACAACTACACAACAACTATAAACCATGAAATGATGAAATATTCAAAATACTCAAAATATTTTTAGATTATGTTATAGAATAGGCTAAACTACCTCTAGTTATACATATAAATCATGTGAAACTATAGTTATTTTTATTTTTTTTTACAATTGTCTTCATTTACTGTGTCCCTGAAGTCATCTTCCACCCTGTTAGTATGCATTTCTCGACTTCCAAAAAAGACCACAATTTCACCAGACAATTTTCAGGAAATTACATAATTAGTTTTTCCTGCTGGAATTCAACCGTACAAAATTAAGTAAGCTTCAACTCTCACCTCTACCCTTTTTTGTAGTTTTTGAAATGTTATCCTGCTTGTCCCACTCTTAAAGTTCCACCCTGTTAGGCTCTGTTATGAAGAATGTTTGTCCGGTCAAAAATTGTTTAAAACATATCTGACATAGTTATAAAAGTTCTGTTTATCTGTAAAAGGTTAGTTAGCTAAACGTTGATCCCTCAAAGAGCTACGGCTAACTTATCTTAAAATTTTCCACCCTGTTGATTCCGCCCTGTTAGATCTATTAACTTAACAGGGTGGAAATTCTAATAGAATAAATCGTATTTTGTGTATATTGCATATTCTATAAACACATATATGCATATATAAATATTATATATAAAACCATGTTATATAGGTGCAGTGGCAAATCATGCAGGACAATGAGGGAAAACTCCTCCACTGTTATGGTCTTCCACCCTGTTAGGCGAGTCCTTTTTAAATAATAATTTGACAGCAACGTTAAATGTTTTGCATACTTATGTTTCATTTTGGGAGGTGAGGATCATTAACAGCCTATACAATATATGTTTTTGAACACATTTTTTATTATTTACCATCCTGTTGGCAAAAATGGGTACAAAAAGTACCTGTTCTTAATAATCAAGACATTTTATTCATCAATAATAGTTTTGTTATTGTTTCAAGAATAAAAAAAAAATACCATGATGGCATAAGGGACATATACTATCCAAGAAAAACTTATTGTTTAACTTTTACATTATTAACATTTTGTGATAACTATGTATATGTCCCTAACAGGGTGGAACACCTTCACGGCCCGTGTCTGAACAATTAATCTACCCATAATTATTATTTTTTTAGTCCCTGAGCTTGACCAATATGTATTCCGACTAGTTAAACATGTCACCATTTTGGTAGAATGCTAAAAGCATGAAAATCATGTACTTTTTTTTCAAACATTTATGAAGCCAAAATGTTACCGCATACCAGGAATGACCCAGCTATGGTTTCTAACTGTGTTGCTATTTGATTAGAAAAAAGAAAGAAAAAAGTGAACATTGGCCTGCATGGTAGCCTAATTAGGTGCCGTCAATGGTCTTGCTTTGTAAATAAACCCTTATTGTAACAAATTATATATTTACATAATTACAAGAACTATATGTAAGTTCTAAGGCTGAGAACAAGTTAGAAAGAGCTTTAAAATACGGACCTTCTTGAATTATTGACTAAAAAATCCCCCCATAACCACGCCCCCAACAAAGCCCCGCCCCCTCTGGTGAGTACCGGCACTTTATTTTTTCCACTTAAAGCACTGGATATAGGTGTGTTTAAACTGACTCGTCATGTTCAGGGTGTCTATATTCCTCATGTCAATAGTGAATCCTCTCATGGTGCAGCACAACTGGCTTTTAAAGGGAAAGGGAGATGAGACTCTGATTGGTTTAATGCTCTTACGCCCAAAACACACCCATGACCCATTAAGAGACGAGGGACAATCCTTTTGGATCATGTTTTTCAGTCGTTAAACTAGCAGAAGTGGATTCAGACACGCTCGAAGAGCTCAGATCAGTGGAATAGGGCCCAAAGTCATATGTCTATGCCTTTTTTACTCAGAACACCCAAGTTAAGAGTAATTGAATTGTTTGAGTGCCATTTTGTCGAGCAAAAAAAAAAAGTGTTTGAGGCGGGTCAATTCTTCATAGACTTATCCCTCATTTCCTCCACTCCTGCATTATTATTCTGTTTGCCTTCACTCATTTCCCAAAGTCATCTTGATTGTTGAATTGTCAATACAACTGAAAAATTAGAGACAACATCACATAAGCCGACTTTATAAACTGATGTTGATGTTTGGTCGCCATTATGGAGATCAATGTTCCCTTTGGTTCGGAACTAGGAACTTCATTTACATGATTATAAATCTCTTCCTATTGATGCAGCGATGCAACAAGAAATCACAGATGTTTGATTTCAAAAGAAAGGAAGTATGGGTTGTTTTAACCCAGCAATTGGGTTGTTTTAAGCAAACATTTAACCCAACCGCTGGGTTAAAACAACCCAATTGCTGGGTTAGTCCATTTTCAACCCAACTCGGGTTATTTTTAACCCAGCATTTTTTATATATATATATTAGTGCTGTCAAATGATTACTCGCATCCAAAATAATAGTTTGTGTTTACATAATATACGTGTGTGTACTGTGTATAAGTATAGGCCCATATATAAAAATACACCTTACAGCACTTTTCATGTCAAATAATCATCTTTTATAAATGTATTGCTAACACTTATGTCATGCACACCTTGTGAAACTTTTAAATGGCCTGATATAATCCGTAAACAATATCTTGTAATTTATTCAGCATTAAAACACAACAATGGTAACAATTACACTCTAAAAAATGCTGGGTTAAAAATAAACCAAGTTGGGTTGAAAATGGACTAACCCAGCGATTGGGTTGTTTTAACCCAGCGGTTGGGTTAAATGTTTGCTTAAAACAACCCAATCACTGGGTTAGTCGATTTTCAACCCAATTTGGGTTATTTTTAACCCAGCATTTTTTAGAGTGTACATTTTATTTATAGTAAATTATCAAGAACTCTCAGATCTTTTTTAGGCACTAACTCTAAGTGAACTATACTAAGCATTTGTCAGCACAACATGCACTCTAAAAAAATGCTGTGTTAAAAATAATACAATTTGGTTTTAAAATGGACTAACCCAGCAATTGGGTTGTTTTAACCCAGCAGTTGGATTAAATGTTTGCTTAAAACAACCCAATTGCTGGGCTAGTCCATTTTCAACCCAACTTGGATTATTTTGAACCCAGCATTTATTAGAGTGTACTAATTCGTTTTTTTAAGGCGATCGGTTTGCATGCTTTTTTTTAAGTAAGTCTAACTAATTTGATTTTACAGTGTTGTTGCTTATTATCATGCATATTACTAGGATGGTGGCTGTTTATTAGTACTTATAAAGCACATATTAATGCCTTATCCTGCATGACCATATTCTACATCCATAATATCTCAACTTAACAACTACCTTACTAACTATTAACCCTAATCTATTGGACTACTGGACCCTAATCTAAAGTGTTCACTAAAGGACTGAATTTCTGACTCCATAGGCAGATATTTGCTCTTGCTTAATATCTTCAGTCATTTTGCTTCTCCAGTAAATGCATCTTAAAAACAAGGAAAACAAGACAGAAATACTAAGTTTTTGCAGTGTTACAGAAGCGTTGAGATGGGTGATAATGTCGTCAACAAAAGGAAGAAAATAAGAGTATTTTGTAAGATTGTGTCCCTACTTCGACTCCTGTTGCAGAAGCGAAAGCACTTGAGCAGAACACATTTATATAAATGATGTGCAAGAGCATCAAGCGGTCCGGTTTGGCCTTCTCGTGGATGCTGATCCTCATCCGTGTGTCTTGCAGGGGGTGAAGGAGCACAAGTGTCGCATCTGTGGCCGTGAGTTCACGCTGCTGGCCAACATGAAGCGCCACGTCCTGATCCACACCAACATCCGGGCGTATCAGTGCCACCTGTGCTACAAGAGCTTCGTCCAGAAACAGACGCTCAAGGCCCACATGATCGTCCACTCCGACATCAAGCCCTACAAATGCAAGGTGCGTCACTGCTGGTCATTTAATAACGGCAATAACCTGCCCAGAAAACCAGATATACTCGAGGAACGTTGTGCAAAGGTTTCGATGAAACATCCAGTTCTTAAGTGTTTTAAACGTTTGGTGATGAGAACATTCCATTGTGTCATTCTTCAAACATCATGGAAACGTTACTTTTGAATGTTCTCTGAAAAAAAAAAAACATTAGACGAACATCCAAATAAAACGTTCTAATAACGTTACTGGAAGAACGTTTCGCTAATGTTTCTGTCGAGTTATGAAAACTTTATTTCTGGGTGTTCTCTGAACATTCAAAACATTCATTTTTTAAATGTACATTTGTTTTAAATTGTTAAATGTTACATTTCATTGTGTCATTCTTCAAACATTATGGGAACGTTACTTTGAATGTTCTCTGAGCGTTCCGAAACAAGTTGTTACATTTTTAAAAAGAACGTTAGACAAATGTTTCAGACGCTCCATGAACGATACAAATAAAATTTTTGTGTTAATGTTTTGAGAACATTACTAAAGACTAGAAAACGTTCTATTAACGTTTCGAGAGAATGTTTTGCTAATGTTTCTGTTAAGTTATGAAAACTTTTTCTTGGTAATGTGAACGTTAAGGGAATGTTACATTATATCATTCTTCAAACATTTTTTAAAAACGTTACTTTTGAACATTTCAAAACAAGTTACATTAAAAAAAACATTAGACAAATGTCCAAATAGAATGCTTCAGACAATCCATGAACGATACAAAATAACGTTTTGTGCTTAATAAAGACCAGAAAATGTTCTAATAACGTTACTGAAAGAACGTTTCGCTAATGTTTCTGTCGAGTTTTGGAAACTTTATTTCTGAGTGTTCTCTGAACGTCCAGTTTTTAAATGTGTGGTTATGTGAACGTTAAGGGAATGTTCCATTGTGTCATTCTTCAAGCATTATGGAAACGTTACATTTGAAGGTTCTCTGAATATTCCGAAAACAGTTACATTTAAAAAAACATTAGACGAACATCCAAATAAAACGTTCTAATAACGTTACTGAAAGAACGTTTCGCTAATGTTTCTGTCGAGTTATGAAAACGTTTGAATGTTCTCTGAGCGTTCCGAGTCAAGTTGTTACATTTAAAAAAAGAACGTTAGACAAATGTTTCAGACGCTCCATGAACGATACAAATAACATTTTTGTGTTAATGTTTTGAGAACATTACTAAAGACTAGAAAACGTTCTATTAACGTTTCGAGAGAACGTTTCGCTAATGTTTCTGTCGAGTTATGAAAACGTTTGAATGTTCTCTGAGCATTCCGAAACACGTAACATTTAAAGACCAAATAATGTTCTAATAACGTTACTGGAAGAACGTTTCGCTAATGTTTCTGTTAAGTTATGAAAACTTTATTTCTGAGTGTTCTCTGAACGTCCAGTTTTTAAATGTGTGGTTATGTGAACGTTAAGGGAATGTTCCATTGTGTCATTCTTCAAACATCATGGAAACGTTACATTTGAAGGTTCTCTGAATATTCCGAAAACAGTTACATTTAAAAAAACATTAGACGAACATCCAAATAAAACGTTCTAATAACGTTACTGGAAGAGCGTTTCGCTAATGTTTCTGTCGAGTTATGAAAACGTTTGAATGTTCTCTGAGCGTTCCGAGTCAAGTTGTTACATTTAAAACAGAACGTTAGACAAATGTTTCAGACGCTCCATGAACGATACAAATAACATTTTTGTGTTATTGTTTTGAGAACATTACTAAAGACTAGAAAACGTTCTATTAACGTTTCGAGAGAATGTTTTGCTAATGTTTCTGTTAAGTTATGAAAACTTTTTCTTGGTAATGTGAACGTTAAGGAAATGTTACATTAACATTCTTCAAACATCATGGAAATGTAACTTTTGAACATTTCAAAACAAGTTACATTAAAAAAAACATTAGACGAACATCCAAATAAAACGTTCTAATAACGTTACTGGAAGAACGTTTCGCTAATGTTTCTGTTGAGTTGTGAAAACTTTATTTCTGAGTGTTCTCTGAACGTCCAGTTTTTAAATGTTTGGTTATGTGAACGTTAAGGGAATGTTTCATTGTGTCATTCTTCAAGCATTATGGGAACGTTACTTTGAATGTTCTCTTAACGTTCCGAAACAAGTTGTTACATTTAAAAAAAGAACGTTAGACAAATGTTTCAGACGCTCCATGTAATGACGCTCCAATAACATTTTTGTGCTAATGTTTTGAGAACATTATTAAAGACTAGAAACGTTCTATTAACATTTCGGGAAGAACCTTTTGCTAATGTTTCTGTTAAGTTGTGAAAACTTTATTTCTGAGTGTTCTCTGAACGTCCAGTTTTTAAATGTGTGGTTATGTGAACGTTAAGGGAATGTTCCATTGTGTCATTCTTCAAACATTTTGGAAACGTTACATTTGAATGTTCTCTGAGCGTTCCGAAACACGTAACATTTAAAGACCAGATAATGTTCTAATAACGTTACTGGAAGAACGTTTCGCTAATGTTTCTGTTGAGTTATGAAAACTTTATTTCTGAGTGTTCTCTGAAAGTTCGAAACATTCTGAAAAAAGTCTTGATTATGCACATAACAGGTAACATTCCATTGTGTCATTCTTCAAACGTTATGGGAACATTACTTTGACTGTTCTCTGAGCGTTCCAAAACAAGTTACATTTAAAAAAAGAACGTTAGACAAATGTTTCAGACGCTCCATGAATGACACAAATAACATTTACATTTTGAGGACATTGTTAAAGACCAGATAACGTTCTATTACTGGAAGAACGTTTGTCCGTGAGTTTGAGGGAACGTTCTGCTGTTCTAATGGGTCGAGGGATGGATGTGAATGAGCGTAGAGCGTAACACGTCCAGGCCTTCATGGACTCTCTGGTGTTTTGAAACGCGTGTGACCTTGAGCTTGGACGCGCGTCCAAACGATGACCAGATACGTTCTTGGCAGTTGAGTGTCTCCTCGTCTGTAGGAAGGATATCGCTGCACAAACTGACTGTGTAACAATGGGTCTCTCGTCCCCCGAGAACAGGCCCCGCAAATAGATTTCATCTTGCTTTCTCTTGTGCTCAGGAGCACTTCCTGTTTTCTCACGGTCCATTCGGACAGTTTACAGTCCCTCTATCCTCCTGAAGGAAAGGAAAGGACCACCCTAATAAAAAAAGACTGCAGAGGAAGGACAGCAGAGGAGAAAGCGTCCAGCCCTCCGCTGTCTGAGAAACTCTGAACCGCCTTCCAAATACAGGCCATGAGAGGCTGCGCAGTACAGACCAGCACACTCCAGTTTCACACTCCAGTTTCACACTCCAGTTTCACACTCCAGTTTCACACTCCAGTTTCACACTCCAGTTTCACACTCCAGCGGCTCCTGCTCAGAACTCAGAGCAACCATTAAATATCTGATCATATGATGAAATAGTTACTCAATAACTCATGTTTTCCAGCACAAAAAGTTCAGTTCTCTGAATGTATCATTCTATCATTCTATCATTCTATCATTCTATCATTCTTCAAATGTTACTTTTCTCTGAACGTTCCATTCTATCATTCTTCAAACGTTACTTTTATCTGAGTGTTCTATTCTATCGTTCTTCAAAAGCTACTTTTCTCTGAACGTTCCATTCTATCGTTCTTCAAATGCTACTTTTCTCTGAACGTTCCATTCTATCGTTCTTCAAATGTTACTTTTCTCTGAACGTTCCATTCTATCATTCTCCAAACGTTACTTTTCTCTGAACGTTCCATTCTATCGTTCTTCAAATGCTACTTTTCTCTGAACGTTCCATTCTATCGTTCTTCAAATGCTACTTTTCTCTGAATGTTCCATTCTATCATTCTATCATTCTATCATTCTTCAAACGCTACTTTTCTCTGAACGTTCCATTCTATCGTTCTTCAAATGCTACTTTTCTCTGAATGTTCCATTCTATCATTCTATCATTCTATCATTCTTCAAACGCTACTTTTCTCTGAACGTTCCATTCTATCGTTCTTCAAATGCTACTTTTCTCTGAACGTTCCATTCTATCGTTCTTCAAATGTTACTTTTCTCTGAACGTTCCATTCTATCATTCTCCAAACGTTACTTTTCTCTGAACGTTCCATTCTATCGTTCTTCAAATGCTACTTTTCTCTGAACGTTCCATTCTATCATTCTTCAAACGTTACTTTTCTCTGAATGTTCCATTCTATCATTCTTCAAATGTTACTTTTCTCTGAACGTTCCATTCTATCATTCTTCAAACGTTACTTTTATCTGAACGTTCTATTCTATCGTTCTCCAAAAGCTACTTTTCTCTGAACGTTCCATTCTATCGTTCTCCAAAAGCTACTTTTCTCTGAACGTTTCATTCTATCATTCTTCAAACGTTACTTTTCTCTGAACGTTCTATTCTATCGTTCTTCAAAAGCTACTTTTCTCTGAACGTTCCATTCTATCATTCTTCAAACGTTACTTTTCTCTGAACGTTCCATTCTATCATTCTTCAAATGCTACTTTTCTCTGAATGTTCCATTCTATCGTTCTTCAAATGCTACTTTTCTCTGAACGTTCCATTCTATCGTTCTTCAAATGCTACTTTTCTCTGAATGTTCCATTCTATCATTCTATCATTCTATCATTCTTCAAACGCTACTTTTCTCTGAACGTTCCATTCTATCGTTCTTCAAATGCTACTTTTCTCTGAATGTTCCATTCTATCATTCTATCATTCTTCAAACGCTACTTTTCTCTGAACGTTCCATTCTATCGTTCTTCAAATGCTACTTTTCTCTGAACGTTCCATTCTATCGTTCTTCAAATGTTACTTTTCTCTGAACGTTCCATTCTATCATTCTCCAAACGTTACTTTTCTCTGAACGTTCCATTCTATCGTTCTTCAAATGCTACTTTTCTCTGAACGTTCCATTCTATCGTTCTTCAAATGCTACTTTTCTCTGAATGTTCCATTCTATCATTCTATCATTCTATCATTCTTCAAACGCTACTTTTCTCTGAACGTTCCATTCTATCGTTCTTCAAATGCTACTTTTCTCTGAATGTTCCATTCTATCATTCTATCATTCTATCATTCTTCAAACGCTACTTTTCTCTGAACGTTCCATTCTATCGTTCTTCAAATGCTACTTTTCTCTGAACGTTCCATTCTATCGTTCTTCAAATGTTACTTTTCTCTGAACGTTCCATTCTATCATTCTCCAAACGTTACTTTTCTCTGAACGTTCCATTCTATCGTTCTTCAAATGCTACTTTTCTCTGAATGTTCCATTCTATCATTCTATCATTCTATCATTCTTCAAACGTTACTTTTCTCTGAACGTTCCATTCTATCGTTCTTCAAATGCTACTTTTCTCTGAACGTTCCATTCTATCGTTCTTCAAATGCTACTTTTCTCTGAATGTTCCATTCTATCATTCTATCATTCTTCAAGCTTTACTTTTCTCTGAACGTTCCATTCTATCGTTCTTCAAATGCTACTTTTCTCTGAATGTTCCATTCTATCATTCTATCATTCTATCATTCTTCAAACGCTACTTTTCTCTGAACGTTCCATTCTATCGTTCTTCAAATGCTACTTTTCTCTGAATGTTCCATTCTATCATTCTATCATTCTATCATTCTTCAAACGCTACTTTTCTCTGAACGTTCCATTCTATCGTTCTTCAAATGCTACTTTTCTCTGAACGTTCCATTCTATCGTTCTTCAAATGTTACTTTTCTCTGAACGTTCCATTCTATCATTCTCCAAACGTTACTTTTCTCTGAACGTTCCATTCTATCGTTCTTCAAACGCTACTTTTCTCTGAACGTTCCATTCTATCATTCTTCAAACGTTACTTTTCTCTGAATGTTCCATTCTATCATTCTTCAAATGTTACTTTTCTCTGAACGTTCCATTCTATCATTCTTCAAACGTTACTTTTATCTGAACGTTCTATTCTATCGTTCTCCAAAAGCTACTTTTCTCTGAACGTTCCATTCTATCGTTCTCCAAAAGCTACTTTTCTCTGAACGTTTCATTCTATCATTCTTCAAACGTTACTTTTCTCTGAACGTTCTATTCTATCGTTCTTCAAAAGCTACTTTTCTCTGAACGTTCCATTCTATCATTCTTCAAACGTTACTTTTCTCTGAACGTTCCATTCTATCATTCTTCAAATGCTACTTTTCTCTGAATGTTCCATTCTATCGTTCTTCAAATGCTACTTTTCTCTGAACGTTCCATTCTATCGTTCTTCAAATGCTACTTTTCTCTGAATGTTCCATTCTATCATTCTATCATTCTATCATTCTTCAAACGCTACTTTTCTCTGAACGTTCCATTCTATCGTTCTTCAAATGCTACTTTTCTCTGAATGTTCCATTCTATCATTCTATCATTCTTCAAACGCTACTTTTCTCTGAACGTTCCATTCTATCGTTCTTCAAATGCTACTTTTCTCTGAACGTTCCATTCTATCGTTCTTCAAATGTTACTTTTCTCTGAACGTTCCATTCTATCATTCTCCAAACGTTACTTTTCTCTGAACGTTCCATTCTATCGTTCTTCAAATGCTACTTTTCTCTGAACGTTCCATTCTATCGTTCTTCAAATGCTACTTTTCTCTGAATGTTCCATTCTATCATTCTATCATTCTATCATTCTTCAAACGCTACTTTTCTCTGAACGTTCCATTCTATCGTTCTTCAAATGCTACTTTTCTCTGAATGTTCCATTCTATCATTCTATCATTCTATCATTCTTCAAACGCTACTTTTCTCTGAACGTTCCATTCTATCGTTCTTCAAATGCTACTTTTCTCTGAACGTTCCATTCTATCGTTCTTCAAATGTTACTTTTCTCTGAACGTTCCATTCTATCATTCTCCAAACGTTACTTTTCTCTGAACGTTCCATTCTATCGTTCTTCAAATGCTACTTTTCTCTGAATGTTCCATTCTATCATTCTATCATTCTATCATTCTTCAAACGTTACTTTTCTCTGAACGTTCCATTCTATCGTTCTTCAAATGCTACTTTTCTCTGAACGTTCCATTCTATCGTTCTTCAAATGCTACTTTTCTCTGAATGTTCCATTCTATCATTCTATCATTCTTCAAGCTTTACTTTTCTCTGAACGTTCCATTCTATCGTTCTTCAAATGCTACTTTTCTCTGAACGTTCCATTCTATCGTTCTTCAAATGCTACTTTTCTCTGAACGTTCCATTCTATCGTTCTTCAAATGCTACTTTTCTCTGAATGTTCCATTCTATCATTCTATCATTCTTCAATCGTTACTTTTCTCTGAACGTTCCATTCTATCATTCTTCAAATGTTACTTTTCTCTGAACGTTCCATTCTATCATTCTATCATTCTTCAATCGTTACTTTTCTCTGAACGTTCCATTCTATCATTCTTCAAATGCTACTTTTCTCTGAATGTTCCACTCTATCCTTCTATCATTCTATCATTCTTCAATCGTTACTTTTCTCTGAACGTTCCATTCTATCATTCTCCAAACGTTACTTTTCTCTGAACGTTCCATTCTATCATTCTTCAAATGCTACTTTTCTCTGAACGTTCCATTCTATCATTCTATCATTCTATCATTCTTCAATCGTTACTTTTCTCTGAACGTTCCATTCTATCATTCTCCAAACGTTACTTTTCTCTGAACGTTCCATTCTATCATTCTTCAATCGTTACTTTTCTCTGAACGTTCCATTCTATCATTCTCCAAACGTTACTTTTCTCTGAACGTTCCATTCTATCGTTCTATCATTCTTCAATCGTTACTTTTCTCTGAACGTTCCATTCTATCATTCTATCATTCTTCAATCGTTACTTTTCTCTGAACGTTCCATTCTATCATTCTATCATTCTTCAATCGTTACTTTTCTCTGAACGTTCCATTCTATCATTCTATCATTCTTCAATCGTTACTTTTCTCTGAACGTTCCATTCTATCATTCTCCAAACGTTACTTTTCTCTGAACGTTCCATTCTATCATTCTTCAAATGCTACTTTTCTCTGAACGTTCCATTCTATCATTCTATCATTCTTCAATCGTTACTTTTCTCTGAACGTTCCATTCTATCATTCTATCATTCTTCAATCGTTACTTTTCTCTGAACGTTCCATTCTATCATTCTCCAAACGTTACTTTTCTCTGAACGTTCCATTCTATCATTCTTCAAATGCTACTTTTCTCTGAACGTTCCATTCTATCATTCTATCATTCTTCAATCGTTACTTTTCTCTGAACGTTCCATTCTATCATTCTCCAAACGTTACTTTTCTCTGAACGTTCCATTCTATCATTCTCCAAACGTTACTTTTCTCTGAATGTTCCATTCTATCATTCTTCAAATGTTACTTTTATCTGAACATTCTATTCTATCGTTCTTCATTCGTTACTTTTCTCTGAATGTTCCATTCTATCATTCTCCAAATGTTACTTTTCTCTGAATGTTCCATTCTATCCTTCTATCATTCTATCATTCTTCAATCGTTACTTTTCTCTGAATGTTCCATTCTATCATTCTCCAAATGCTACTTTTCTCTGAATGTTCCATTCTATCCTTCTATCATTCTATCATTC
The DNA here is from genome assembly GCA_023566225.1 of Romanogobio albipinnatus. Taxonomy (NCBI): domain Eukaryota; kingdom Metazoa; phylum Chordata; class Actinopteri; order Cypriniformes; family Gobionidae; genus Romanogobio; species Romanogobio albipinnatus. Next base: position 1,459,478 of record CM042253.1, on the reverse strand, counting down.
TTCAATCGTTACTTTTCTCTGAACGTTCCATTCTATCATTCTCCAAACGTTACTTTTCTCTGAACGTTCCATTCTATCATTCTCCAAATGTTACTTTTCTCTGAATGTTCCATTCTATCATTCTTCAAATGTTACTTTTCTCTGAATGTTCCATTCTATCATTCTCCAAATGTTACTTTTCTCTGAATGTTCCATTCTATCATTCTCCAAATGTTACTTTTCTCTGAATGTTCCATTCTATCATTCTCCAAATGTTACTTTTCTCTGAATGTTCCATTCTATCGTTCTTCATTCGTTACTTTTCTCTGAATGTTCCATTCTATCATTCTCCAAATGTTACTTTTCTCTGAATGTTCCATTCTATCGTTCTTCAAATGTTACTTTTCTCTGAATGTTCCATTCTATCATTCTCCAAATGTTACTTTTCTCTGAATGTTCCATTCTATCATTCTATCATTCTCCAATCGTTACTTTTTTCTGAACGTTCCATTCTATCATTCTTCAATCGTTACTTTTCTCTGAATGTTCCATTCTATCATTCTTCAAATGTTACTTTTATCTGAACATTCTATTCTATCGTTCTTCAAATGCTACTTTTCTCTGAACGTTCCATTCTATCATTTTATCATTCTCCAATCGTTACTTTTCTCTGAATGTTCCATTCTATCATTCTTCAAATGTTACTTTTATCTGAACATTCTATTCTATCGTTCTTCAATCGTTACTTTTCTCTGAATGTTCCATTCTATCATTCTTCAAATGTTACTTTTATCTGAACATTCTATTCTATCGTTCTTCAATCGTTACTTTTCTCTGAACGTTCCATTCTATTATTCTATCATTCTCCAATCGTTACTTTTCTCTGAATGTTCCATTCTATCATTCTATAATTCTCCAATCGTTACTTTTTTCTGAACGTTCCATTCTATCATTCTTCAATCGTTACTTTTCTCTGAATGTTCCATTCTATCATTCTTCAAATGTTACTTTTATCTGAACATTCTATTCTATCGTTCTTCAAATGCTACTTTTCTCTGAACGTTCCATTCTATCGTTCTTCAAATGCTACTTTTCTCTGAACGTTCCATTCTATCGTTCTTCAAATGCTACTTTTCTCTGAACGTTCCATTCTATCGTTCTTCAAATGTTACTTTTCTCTGAACGTTCCATTCTATCGTTCTTCAAATGCTACTTTTCTCTGAACGTTCCATTCTATCATTCTTCAAATACTACTTTTCTCTGAATGTTCCATTCTATCATTCTTCAAATGCTACTTTTCGCTGAACGTTCCATTCTATCATTCTTCGAACGTTACTTTTCGCTGAACGTTCCATTCTATCGTTCTTCAAACGTAATTTTTTTCTGAACATTCCATTCTATCATTCTTCAAATACTACTTTTCTCTGAACGTTCCATTCTATCATTCTTCAAATACTACTTTTCTCTGAACGTTCCATTCTATCATTCTTCAAATGCTACTTTTCTCTGAACATTCCATTCTATCATTCTTCGAACGTTACTTTTCTCTGAACATTCCATTCTATCATTCTTCAAACGTTATTTTTTTCTGAACATTCCATTCTATCATTCTTCAAACGTTATTTTTCTCTGAACATTCCATTCTATCATTCTTCAAATGTTACTTTTCTCTGAATGTTCCATTCTATCATTCTTCAAATACTACTTTTCTCTGAATGTTCCATTCTATCATTCTTCAAATACTACTTTTCTCTGAATGTTCCATTCTATCATTCTTCAAATGCTACTTTTCGCTGAACGTTCCATTCTATCATTCTTCAAACGTTATTTTTCTCTGAACATTCCATTCTATCATTCTTCAAATGTTACTTTTCTCTGAATGTTCCATTCTATCATTCTTCAAACGTTACTTTTCGCTGAACGTTCCATTCTATCATTCTTCAAATACTACTTTTCTCTGAATGTTCCATTCTATCATTCTTCAAATGCTACTTTTCGCTGAACGTTCCATTCTATCATTCTTCAATCGTTACTTTTCTCTGAATGTTCCATTCTATCATTCTTCAAATGCTACTTTTCGCTGAACGTTCCATTCTATCGTTCTTCAAACGTTATTTTTTTCTGAACATTCCATTCTATCATTCTTCAAACGTTATTTTTCTCTGAACATTCCATTCTATCATTCTTCAAATGTTACTTTTCTCTGAATGTTCCATTCTATCATTCTTCAAATGCTACTTTTCTCTGAACGTTCCATTCTATCGTTCTTCAAACGTTATTTTTCTCTGAACATTCCATTCTATCATTCTTCAAATGTTACTTTTCTCTGAACGTTCCATTCTATCATTCTTCAAATGCTACTTTTCGCTGAACGTTCCATTCTATCATTCTTCAAATACTACTTTTCTCTGAATGTTCCATTCTATCATTCTTCAAATGCTACTTTTCGCTGAACGTTCCATTCTATCATTCTTCAAACGTTATTTTTTTCTGAACATTCCATTCTATCATTCTTCAATCGTTACTTTTCTCTGAACGTTCCATTCTATCATTCTTCAAATACTACTTTTCTCTGAATGTTCCATTCTATCATTCTTCAAATGCTACTTTTCTCTGAACATTCCATTCTATCATTCTTCGAACGTTACTTTTCTCTGAACATTCCATTCTATCATTCTTCAAACGTTATTTTTCTCTGAACATTCCATTCTATCATTCTTCAAATGTTACTTTTCTCTGAATGTTCCATTCTATCATTCTTCAAACGTTACTTTTCTCTGAACGTTCCATTCTATCATTCTATCATTCTTCAAACGTTACTTTTCTCTGAATGTTCCATCCTATCATTCTTCAAATGCTACTTTTCTCTGAACATTCCATTCTATCATTCTTAAAACGTTATTTTTTTCTGAACATTCCATTCTATCATTCTTCAAACGTTATTTTTCTCTGAACATTCCATTCTATCATTCTTCAAATGTTACTTTTCTCTGAACGTTCCATTCTATCATTCTTCAAACGTTACTTTTCTCTGAACGTTCCGAAACAAGTGGTTACATTTAAAACATGTTCCAAGAATGATACAAATGCCATTTTTGTACTCACTTTATTAAAGGCCGGATAACTTTGAGCAAACGTTCTATTAATGTTACCGGAAGAATGTTTGCTCATAACTGGAGAAGCAAAATGACTGAAGATATAGTCTTGTTTTCTTAGAAACTGATCAAAATGAAGCAAGTTTGTGCTTTAAATAAAAATAAATATGCTAGTGGGGTCAGAATTTTTTATTTTTTTTTATCTATAAAATCTTGATTTATGAACGTTTAGACATGTGTGCTGGAAAACAAGACAGAAACACTGAGGAAGAACAAATATGGGTCATTTAGAAAAATGTTAAGTTTTGACAATTTAATGTTTTTGCTTCATCGGATTGACATTTTGGGCCCTATTCCAACGATCTGAGCGAACGGCGCAGCAGCTCTTAGGGTGTGTCCGAATCCACTTTTGCTAGTTTAACGACGGGACAAACGGTCGGCGCGCCTGGAGCATGATCCAAAAGGGTCGTGCCTCGTCTCTTAATGGGTCATGGGTGTGTTTTGGGCGTAACGTACAATAAACCAATCAGAGTCGCATCTCCCTTTCCCTTTAAAAGCCAGTTGTGCTGCATCATGAGAGGATTCACTGTTTACATGAGGAGAGACTGAACGCTTCTCCAGAGAGGAATACTTTTATTTTAAATATTGAAACGTGTGTGTGTGCTGCTGCGTGTCCTTGTGTGTACACTGTAAAAATGATCATGAATTTAACGGTAAAAGACTGTAAAAATGCTACGGTGAAAAACAGTTAACTGGTTAACAGAAAGTTTCTGTACTATATACGGTGAATAAGTGTAATAGATCTAACCTTACATTTAATGTAAATTTACAGTAAAATACCGTTATTTACAGTTTTTGGAAGTGAAAAAGATTTACTGTGAAATACAGTTTTTTTCTAATCATGCACATTAGGGTTTTATATTACATCTAATGTTGTTAAATTAATGTTTATTGTATTTTGTACATGATGGTGTTTAGTGTTTGTGTGAATGACACTGTGCACTTTATATTAGTGTTATTATATTAGTGTTATTTAACATTATTTCAGTTAGTGAAAGATTTTTTTTTACTGTAAATTTAACTTAAATCTGTAAAACCTCAAATGTTGCTACCGTATTTTTTACAGTAAACTTCTGGCAACCAGATCTGCCGTTTTTACTGTATATTTAACAGGTTTTTTTACAGTGACGTTTCGAACTGTAAAATAGACAGTAAACTAAGTGCTGTCCCGTAAAACCTAAAATGTTGCTGCCGTATTTTTTACAGTAAACTTCTGGCAACCACATCTGCCGTTTTTACTGTACATTTAACAGGTTTTTTTACAGTGATGTTTCGAACTGTAAAATAGACAGTAAACTAAGTGCTGTCCCGTAAAACCTAAAATGTTGCTACCGTATTTTTTACAGTATACTTCTGGCAAACCACAGCTGCCGTTTTTTTACTGTAAATTTAAAGTTTTTTTTACGTTTTCAAACTGTAAAATAGACAGTAAATTAAGTGCTGTCCCATAAAACCTAAAATATTTCTACTGTATTTTTTACAGTAAACTTCTGGCAACCACAGTTTCTGTTTATTTACTGTAAATGTCAAAAAAAGTACAGTGACGTTTCGAACTGTAAAATAGACAGTAAACTAAGTGCTGTCCCGTAAAACCTAAAATGCCGCTACCGTATTTTTTACAGTTAACTTCTGGCAACCACAGCTGCCGTTTTCCATTCTATCATTTTATCATTCTCCAATCGTTACTTTTCTCTGAATGTTCCATTCTATCATTCTTCAAATGTTACTTTTATCTGAACATTCTATTCTATCGTTCTTCAATCGTTACTTTTCTCTGAATGTTCCATTCTATCATTCTTCAAATGTTACTTTTATCTGAACATTCTATTCTATCGTTCTTCAATCGTTACTTTTCTCTGAACGTTCCATTCTATTATTCTATCATTCTCCAATCGTTACTTTTCTCTGAATGTTCCATTCTATCATTCTATAATTCTCCAATCGTTACTTTTTTCTGAACGTTCCATTCTATCATTCTTCAATCGTTACTTTTCTCTGAATGTTCCATTCTATCATTCTTCAAATGTTACTTTTATCTGAACATTCTATTCTATCGTTCTTCAAATGCTACTTTTCTCTGAACGTTCCATTCTATCGTTCTTCAAATGCTACTTTTCTCTGAACGTTCCATTCTATCGTTCTTCAAATGCTACTTTTCTCTGAACGTTCCATTCTATCGTTCTTCAAATGTTACTTTTCTCTGAACGTTCCATTCTATCGTTCTTCAAATGCTACTTTTCTCTGAACGTTCCATTCTATCATTCTTCAAATACTACTTTTCTCTGAATGTTCCATTCTATCATTCTTCAAATGCTACTTTTCGCTGAACGTTCCATTCTATCATTCTTCGAACGTTACTTTTCGCTGAACGTTCCATTCTATCGTTCTTCAAACGTAATTTTTTTCTGAACATTCCATTCTATCATTCTTCAAATACTACTTTTCTCTGAACGTTCCATTCTATCATTCTTCAAATACTACTTTTCTCTGAACGTTCCATTCTATCATTCTTCAAATGCTACTTTTCTCTGAACATTCCATTCTATCATTCTTCGAACGTTACTTTTCTCTGAACATTCCATTCTATCATTCTTCAAACGTTATTTTTTTCTGAACATTCCATTCTATCATTCTTCAAACGTTATTTTTCTCTGAACATTCCATTCTATCATTCTTCAAATGTTACTTTTCTCTGAATGTTCCATTCTATCATTCTTCAAATACTACTTTTCTCTGAATGTTCCATTCTATCATTCTTCAAATACTACTTTTCTCTGAATGTTCCATTCTATCATTCTTCAAATGCTACTTTTCGCTGAACGTTCCATTCTATCATTCTTCAAACGTTATTTTTCTCTGAACATTCCATTCTATCATTCTTCAAATGTTACTTTTCTCTGAATGTTCCATTCTATCATTCTTCAAACGTTACTTTTCGCTGAACGTTCCATTCTATCATTCTTCAAATACTACTTTTCTCTGAATGTTCCATTCTATCATTCTTCAAATGCTACTTTTCGCTGAACGTTCCATTCTATCATTCTTCAATCGTTACTTTTCTCTGAATGTTCCATTCTATCATTCTTCAAATGCTACTTTTCGCTGAACGTTCCATTCTATCGTTCTTCAAACGTTATTTTTTTCTGAACATTCCATTCTATCATTCTTCAAACGTTATTTTTCTCTGAACATTCCATTCTATCATTCTTCAAATGTTACTTTTCTCTGAATGTTCCATTCTATCATTCTTCAAATGCTACTTTTCTCTGAACGTTCCATTCTATCGTTCTTCAAACGTTATTTTTCTCTGAACATTCCATTCTATCATTCTTCAAATGTTACTTTTCTCTGAACGTTCCATTCTATCATTCTTCAAATGCTACTTTTCGCTGAACGTTCCATTCTATCATTCTTCAAATACTACTTTTCTCTGAATGTTCCATTCTATCATTCTTCAAATGCTACTTTTCGCTGAACGTTCCATTCTATCATTCTTCAAACGTTATTTTTTTCTGAACATTCCATTCTATCATTCTTCAATCGTTACTTTTCTCTGAACGTTCCATTCTATCATTCTTCAAATACTACTTTTCTCTGAATGTTCCATTCTATCATTCTTCAAATGCTACTTTTCTCTGAACATTCCATTCTATCATTCTTCGAACGTTACTTTTCTCTGAACATTCCATTCTATCATTCTTCAAACGTTATTTTTCTCTGAACATTCCATTCTATCATTCTTCAAATGTTACTTTTCTCTGAATGTTCCATTCTATCATTCTTCAAACGTTACTTTTCTCTGAACGTTCCATTCTATCATTCTATCATTCTTCAAACGTTACTTTTCTCTGAATGTTCCATCCTATCATTCTTCAAATGCTACTTTTCTCTGAACATTCCATTCTATCATTCTTAAAACGTTATTTTTTTCTGAACATTCCATTCTATCATTCTTCAAACGTTATTTTTCTCTGAACATTCCATTCTATCATTCTTCAAATGTTACTTTTCTCTGAACGTTCCATTCTATCATTCTTCAAACGTTACTTTTCTCTGAACGTTCCGAAACAAGTGGTTACATTTAAAACATGTTCCAAGAATGATACAAATGCCATTTTTGTACTCACTTTATTAAAGGCCGGATAACTTTGAGCAAACGTTCTATTAATGTTACCGGAAGAATGTTTGCTCATAACTGGAGAAGCAAAATGACTGAAGATATAGTCTTGTTTTCTTAGAAACTGATCAAAATGAAGCAAGTTTGTGCTTTAAATAAAAATAAATATGCTAGTGGGGTCAGAATTTTTTATTTTTTTTTATCTATAAAATCTTGATTTATGAACGTTTAGACATGTGTGCTGGAAAACAAGACAGAAACACTGAGGAAGAACAAATATGGGTCATTTAGAAAAATGTTAAGTTTTGACAATTTAATGTTTTTGCTTCATCGGATTGACATTTTGGGCCCTATTCCAACGATCTGAGCGAACGGCGCAGCAGCTCTTAGGGTGTGTCCGAATCCACTTTTGCTAGTTTAACGACGGGACAAACGGTCGGCGCGCCTGGAGCATGATCCAAAAGGGTCGTGCCTCGTCTCTTAATGGGTCATGGGTGTGTTTTGGGCGTAACGTACAATAAACCAATCAGAGTCGCATCTCCCTTTCCCTTTAAAAGCCAGTTGTGCTGCATCATGAGAGGATTCACTGTTTACATGAGGAGAGACTGAACGCTTCTCCAGAGAGGAATACTTTTATTTTAAATATTGAAACGTGTGTGTGTGCTGCTGCGTGTCCTTGTGTGTACACTGTAAAAATGATCATGAATTTAACGGTAAAAGACTGTAAAAATGCTACGGTGAAAAACAGTTAACTGGTTAACAGAAAGTTTCTGTACTATATACGGTGAATAAGTGTAATAGATCTAACCTTACATTTAATGTAAATTTACAGTAAAATACCGTTATTTACAGTTTTTGGAAGTGAAAAAGATTTACTGTGAAATACAGTTTTTTTCTAATCATGCACATTAGGGTTTTATATTACATCTAATGTTGTTAAATTAATGTTTATTGTATTTTGTACATGATGGTGTTTAGTGTTTGTGTGAATGACACTGTGCACTTTATATTAGTGTTATTATATTAGTGTTATTTAACATTATTTCAGTTAGTGAAAGATTTTTTTTTACTGTAAATTTAACTTAAATCTGTAAAACCTCAAATGTTGCTACCGTATTTTTTACAGTAAACTTCTGGCAACCAGATCTGCCGTTTTTACTGTATATTTAACAGGTTTTTTTACAGTGACGTTTCGAACTGTAAAATAGACAGTAAACTAAGTGCTGTCCCGTAAAACCTAAAATGTTGCTGCCGTATTTTTTACAGTAAACTTCTGGCAACCACATCTGCCGTTTTTACTGTACATTTAACAGGTTTTTTTACAGTGATGTTTCGAACTGTAAAATAGACAGTAAACTAAGTGCTGTCCCGTAAAACCTAAAATGTTGCTACCGTATTTTTTACAGTATACTTCTGGCAAACCACAGCTGCCGTTTTTTTACTGTAAATTTAAAGTTTTTTTTACGTTTTCAAACTGTAAAATAGACAGTAAATTAAGTGCTGTCCCATAAAACCTAAAATATTTCTACTGTATTTTTTACAGTAAACTTCTGGCAACCACAGTTTCTGTTTATTTACTGTAAATGTCAAAAAAAGTACAGTGACGTTTCGAACTGTAAAATAGACAGTAAACTAAGTGCTGTCCCGTAAAACCTAAAATGCCGCTACCGTATTTTTTACAGTTAACTTCTGGCAACCACAGCTGCCGTTTATTTACTGTAAATGTAAAAAAAATTACAGTGACGGTTTCGAACTGTAAAATAGACAGTAAACTAAGTGCTGTCCCGTAAAACCTAAAATATTGCTACTGTATTTTTTACAGTAAACTTCTGGCAACCACAGCTGTCGTTTATTTACTGTAAATGTAAAAAAAAATTACAGTGACGGTTTCGAACTGTAAAATAGACAGTAAACTAAGTGCTGTCCCGTAAAACCTAAAATATTGCTACCGTATTTTTTACAGTAAAATTTCGGCAACCACAGCTGCCATTTTTTAACTGTAAATGTAAAAAAAATTTACAGTGACGGTTTCGAAGCTGCCATTTTTTTACTGTAATTTAAAGATTTTTTTTTATGGTTACGGTTTTGAACTGTAAAATAGACAGTAAACTAAGTGCTGTCACGTAAAACCTAAAATATTGCTACTGTATTTTTACGGTAAAGTTCTGGCAACCACAGCTTCCGTTTTTTTACTGCAAATTTTATGGGGATTTTTTTTACAATGTAATAATCAGAGTGTACGCGTGTTGTGCTCCGCCTATAGGCTCATGTTTCGAACTGTAAAATAGACAGTAAACTAAGTGCTGTCCCGTAAAACCTAAAATATTGCTACTGTATTTTTTACAGTAAACTTCTGGCAACCACAGCTGCCGTTTTTTTTACTGTAATTTAACAATTTTTTTTATGGTTACGGTTTTGAACTGTAAAATAGACAGTAAACTAAGTGCTGTCCCGTAAAACCTAAAATATTGCTACCGTATTTTTTACAGTAAACTTCTGGCAACCACAGCTGCCGTTTTTTTACTGTAATTTAAATATTTTTTTTTATGGTTACGGTTTCAAACTGTAAAATAGACAGTAAACTAAGTGCTGTCCCGTAAAACCTAAAATATTGCTACTGTATTTTTACAGTAAACTTCTGGCAACCTCAGCTGCCGTTTTTTTCTGCAAATTTCATGGGGATTTTTTTTACAATGTAATAATCAGAGTGTACGCGTGTTGTGCTCCGCCTATAGGCTCAATTAACACACTCTTTAAATAACACACAAATACTGCACTGATGACTTTAGAGCAGGTGTGTGTTGGTCAGTGTTTCAGTTCCTCACAATAGCAACGCTCCAACAATGCTCCTGATCACACCTGGTGTTCAGACCAGACGCCCATGGGTGAACAGATGCGCCACGGCATCTTATATTTAAATAACGTAAAGAAACAGATACAAATGAAGTGACTTTATGCATAAAATAAAAATCAGAAATGTTTCAAAAATCTATCAAATCTTGATTTAAGAATGTTTAGATACTTGTGCTGGAAAACAAGACAGAAACGCTGAGTAAAGGTACACATTTCAAGGGCAGTCAGGGTTATGAAGAGCACATTTGTGAGTGAGCATGGTTTGAATCTTCACTAGTGCTTGACCGGGTCACAGATATCTGAATAGTTACTCTCTTTACAGCTGTGTGGAAAGGAGTTTAACAGAATGCATAATCTGATGGGCCACATGCACTTGCATTCTGACAGCAAACCCTTCAAATGTCTTTACTGCGCCAGCAAGTTCACGCTGAAGGGAAACCTGACCCGCCACATGAAGGTCAAGCACGGGATCATGGACCAGGGACTGGACGCGCGCGGTAAGAGGCTTTACACGGTCTAAACATTCTTAAATCAAGACACTTGAGAAGCAAAATGACTTGAGATAGAACCCAGAGAACAAAGTTGTGAGCAAACGTCCTAACAATAACTGTAAAGTGACCAAAGAAAATGTAACCCATGTAATATAATAATATCAATAATATTTTTTGATTATTATTTAGAATTTTGAGGGTATTTTATGATACTATGCAATATTTATAAACATTTGATGAGCTATTTTTCCCCATTGAAAATGATTCACAATTTTTTTCTAATATTTTTTTATTATTATTATTCAATTAATGCAGTTAAAATAGAGACAAGGCATTTAAAATACAATTTTTGAAGGTAGATTAGTGCCATCTGGATGGAGTAAATAAAGAAAAACGGATGCAATGCCCTTGTGTGACCACCAGATTCCTATATAGCTCTATAAAAAGTGGCTTATATGAGTGTGTTTTAGACATAAATTTTTATTTTTATTAAGTTCTGGAAGTTTTGCATTTGGATTTATACTTAGACATTCTCAAAGACTACTTTTTGCCAAGGTTTAGGTGTTATTTTGTTTGAAATGTTGTTTTGAAGTGTCAGTTTTTGCATTAAACAGTCAAACCGGAACACAGAGGAGGACATTCTGTTACACATAACATCAAAATTCATACAAAATGTAACAAAAATGAAGAGTTATGCTTTATCACAGCTTAATCAATCTGGGTCTGATCTCATTTTAACCTCTTATTCGAGTTATTTTGACTCAATTGTTACAGCCACATCAGTTAATTTGTCATTGTATAATAGTGTATGTGTGTGTGTGTGTGTTTTGTACTCTTGTACAGTGGCTCATTTGTAGTTTATACCACCAAAAGATCCTCTGAGTTGTCATATTTTTTCATATTTCCAATAATTTCCGATATCGTCCATTTTTGCGCGAAGGAGCCAAATGTGACTTTTTTTGTTTTTCGACCTTTAACATATTTACGAATCATGTCCATGATTCTTTTGTGTGTTCTCGTAGCTAATGCGACAGAAGTCACCAAGGGCCCTATCATCAGGGTTGCCAGGTTTTCGCAAAAAAAAATTGCTACTCAAAGCTAGCCCAAAACAAGCCCAATCGTGTTTCTTTTGTCCGTCATTAAACTAGCAAAAGTGGATTCGGACACGCATTAAGAGCTCCTGCGCCGTGAGCTCAGATCAGTGGAATAGGGCTACAAATGTCAATCCGATGAAGC